>WSFP011506075.1:0-13453 GCA_009831015.1 Picea engelmannii | reverse complement strand
CCATCAAACAAACTTGGGTCCATTACCCAAACCTGGGGTCTCCAACTTCTCATGGCCATAACTCTCTAACCGTGAGGAGTTATGTGACATTCTACATACCACCGGAAATGGCATGACAAGAACTATACATATAGGATAGTTTCCTTGACAAATTCAATGTCCTTCATCTCATTATTCCACAATTAAGCATGGATTCTCTTACTCCACAAAGTGTCTTCCCGTGAGGGCTTTCACCATAAGGGGGCCACTTTGGAGTTCATCCATTTGTGCACCTTATCAATCATGATAAGAAAATAATGAGAGCATGGGTCCTCCAACCATTCTTCTAGGATAACTCAATCCACAAAGTGCCTTCCCATGAGGGATTTCACCATAAGGGAACCACTTTGGAGTTCATCCATTTGTGCACCTTATCAATCATGACACGACAATAATGAGTCATATATACATTTTTCCAAAAATGAAATATACCAATGAAACCACATCGATCCATCTTCATCATGTATCAATGACAACTCATTGATCCATCTTCATCATATCAATGACAACTCATTGATCCATCTTCATCATATCAATGACAACTCATTGATCCATCTTCATCTATGCATTCTCATCAAGGACAATACATATTATATTACATCAATCAATCACTTGACATCAATCAATCAAACCATTGGCATCAATGACAACATGATCCAACACTCTCCAGTCGAGGTCACCGGAAAAGGAAGAATTGAACTCACAAATGAAAGCTTCGAGAATGTGCTACACATTCCCAAACTTTTCATCAATCTTCTCTCTGTGTATCAGATGAGAAACTATGGCACTGGAAATACATTCATATTCACACCTGATGTAGTGGATATATGTGACATGCAAACCAATTCCATGGTTGCTACTGGTGAGGTAAATCATCAATCCAGACTCTACACATTTTATGAATTTATTGAACCAGATTTTGCATTATTGCTTACCCATGTTGATGAAAGCAATAGGATATTGCACGAAAGGTTTGGGAATTTAAATTTCAGATATATGCAACAAATTAGCAAGGAGGGAATGGTTGATGGTCTACCTGACATCCACTTTTCTAAAGGAATTTGTGAGGGATGTGCTCTTGGAAAAAACCCTCAAGAGAAATTCGACAAAGGAAAGAATCAGAGGGCTTCCTTTCCTTTAGATATGATTCATAGTGACTTCATGGGTTCTTTTCCGCATCCATCAATCAGTAAATAAAGTTACATGCTCATTTGTTTTTATAATTTCTCGCACTTCACATGGATTTTATTTCTCACAAAAAAATCATAGGTCTTTCAACACCTCAAAGATTTCAAAGCCCTTGTTGAGACACAGTCAGGAAAGAAAATCAAAGTCCTCCGAACAAATAACGGGGAAGAGTATGTTAACCATGAGATACAAAATATTTTTCATGAGGTAGGGATTCAATTCCAACACACATTTCCCTATACTCCGCAACAAAACAAAGTTGTTGAGCGGAAAATAGATCTCTAAAAGAGATGGCATCTTGCATGCTACATGAAAAGTCACTTCCACAAATATTATGGGATGAATCACTTAATTGTGAAACCTACATACAAAAAATATCTCCTCATAGATATGTCAAGGATAAGACCCCCTACAAGGCTTGGAATGACCTCAAACCGGAAGTGACCCACTTATGTATTTTTGGTTCACGTTCATGGGCCAGGATTCCCTCTTAGAAGAGGAAGGCACTTGATCCACAGAGCACATAGTGTATCTTTGTTGGATACCCCGACAATATGAAGGGATACAGACTCATTGATCTTCCCTCGTACCTTCTCATCATTGAGCTAAGTGTCCAATTCAAGGAAAGTGTCTCTCATGTACCTCAACAGTCGCATGTAGACACTTTTTTTCTTCCACCTGTCAAATATGATGAGCATGCATATTCCAACTCTTCTTTAGATGACAGTTTTGATTCAGAGGATTCATATGATCCATATACAAAGTCAGTACAGTCAGATGCAAATTTAGTGCATTTAGATGTGGATGCAGAGCCAGAGTAGACGCCCAAGTGGGCCAAGACTAACATTCAGGATGCATGATATCTTGTTGGGGATCCAACTAATACTAGGAGGACTCGATCTGATTTCGAGGAGCCTCCTATTACACTCACTGCCACTGAACCAATTCCACCAAGGAACCTTTTCTTGGTTCAATATTCAAATCCACAGTCCTATGGAGAGGCTATTGGAAATCCGTTTTGGGAATCCACCATGCAGGAGGAGTACAACTCCCTCCTCGATAACCGAACTTGGTATCTGGTTCCCCTTCCTTCAAGAAGGAAACTTGTCAGGTGCAGATGGGTCTACAGGACCAAGAGTGTAGCAGATGGACAAGTTAGCAGATAAAAATCCAGGCTAGTTGCCAAAGGATTTCAGTAGGTGAATGGCATTGACTATGATGATACCTTCACTCCAGTATGGAATATCGATTCCATATGTTTGGAAATTTCCATTGCGACAACCAAGGGATGGGAAGTCCATTAGATGGACGTTAAGAATGCATTTATTCATGACAATCTCTCTGAGGAGATATGTATGGAGCAGCCCCAAGGATTTGTGCAGGATTCATCTTTGGTCTGTCGATTGAAGAAGTCTCTATATGGCCTCAAGCAAGCCCCGAGGGAATGGTATGCCAATATGTACTCCTACATGTTGTCACAAAACTTTGTGCATTGTAAGTCACACCTGAATGTTTATATGCTCAAGATGGATGATTCACTTCTACTCCTATTTATGTATGTTGATGATTTGTTGATCACCGATTGCTCGACTTCAGTGATTGTTGTAGTCAAGAGGATTATGCATGATATTTTATTGATGATGGACATGGTTCTACTACATTTCTTTCTTGTACTCAAGATCAGTCAGGATGCATCAGGCATCTAATTTCCTCATGAGATGTATGCACGATATCTCCTTGAGAGATTTCACATGACATAATGCAAATCTGCCCTGACTGCTTTCCTATCAGGATTCAGACTTGAGGATGGTGGGGACACTCCAATAGTTGAAAACACACTGTACAAATAGTTAGTGGGGATCATGTTGTATCGGATGCACTCTAGACCAAACCTCTCCTATGCATTTGGAGAAGTCTCCAAGTTCATGCAGGAGCCGCATGAGCTACATTGGAAGGCTATAAAGTGTATCGTTCAATACGTATAAGGCACCATCACCTTTGGGATTCACTATGAAGAAGACTCTACATTGGACCTCATAGTTTAGGGAGAATATTATCTTTACTTCACACTTTAGGTTGATTAGTTGAGTGGAGTCTATATACCACATTGGGATCATCATCATGCAGTATTGGGATCATCACCAATTAATGCACATTTTCCTTGGTATTATCACCAAACTAGCACATTACTCATGATTCCTTGATCTCCTCCTCACTTCACTATGTTTCAGTAATTTAACTGAAGACTGAGAGACTAGTTAACTCAGACTAGGTGGAAATTCAGTCTATAAATTCCTGAGAGACTACACTAGGTGGAAGTTTACACCCATAACTATTGGTGTGTGCCCAGATCACTCTAGAACACCACTATGGTGCATTGGATTTTCCTCCAGTGTGCATTAGTTGAGTTATACATAGTATATCATGTCTAAATCATCATTCATTCATTTGGTTAATGAGACTTATTCCATTCTTTCTCTCATGCTTCTCTTTTATCATATTTTCTCTGCAAATTGTGTATGTCATTTGCTAGCTAGATCTATTTTGTGCAGGTTCAACACATTTACAGGAGCGATGGTCACAGTGGGAGCATGAGTGTTACCATGCCATCAGTGTTTCCATCAATGCCAAAGGGGGATATTTTTGAAATATTGGTTGTCATTGATGTCAACCCTTGATGAAGTTCGGTAGTGCCAAAGTTATGTTTATGGAACCCATAGTTGATCAAGGAAAACGTTCATGAAGGAAGGTGTGAATGCAGGTAACTTACACATTGATGGATATTTCTCGTCATGTAATTTATGGTGATAGGTGGTACTCCACGTGGTTCCTCACTATTGAGGAGTTATGGCCTTGTGAATTTAGAAGCCCCAAAGAATGGTCAAGAATCCCCTAGTTGGTTTCAAGTTAATTAATGAAAGGTTAAAGTGGTTGTAAAAAGAAAGTTAAGAATCCCCTAAGATTAAGGAAAGAGGCTACCTAGAAAAAGTATAAATACACCTCAAGGAGTCATTCACAAGTACATTCACTCACTTATTCTATTGAATTTCTTCTATTGAATATCTTCTATTGAAATAGTGATCTATTTGGCAAGTTTGCGACGATGAAATCTGAAGTAGAGAGAAGTAGGAAGTGTGGGAGTTTCAACGTTGCAAAGGAGACTGAAATTATCTTAGGAAACCCTATTTTGGTTGACCGATGTAGGTCAAACCGCTAGTGTTGCATAGTTTTCATCACATGAGGCCCCACGCGACAGGTAGTCTTAGTCCCATGAGGACAAGACATATTTGGGGGAAATTCTTGCACTAGGTCCCTGAGATCAGAGGAAATCTACAAGTTAGTACTACTATGTATCAAGTCATCTACAGAGGTATAGGTACGCTTATGTGCTTCTTGTGATGATTATACTTGATTGTGGTATGGTACATGCTTAAGATATGTTTGGCTTGGCACATGACTGAGGTACATATTGGATACATGGTTGATTGAGGAATACTCTCATATATTGTTATGACATTATTTTTATCATTCATCATTACAGACATATATTTGAGATGTGGATATATGGTTGATGTATACACTTGATGTATGGTGGCATATGCATCAGTCATTTGCTATGGTTCTTTGAGGCACTTCATTGATGATATAGTTCATATCTATGATATGGTATATGGTACAGGTTCTATACATGGTTGATACTCTAGTACATGGTATATGATTCTATACATGATTAACTACTCATCATTGATGTTATGGTATCTACATTTAGCATATCTTATGGTAGATGATTGATGCATGTTATACTACATATGTTGGTACACAATTGATGGATGATATGGTATAGGTTTTTGTATAGATCATGTTGATGATCAGTTACAAGTTGATGGTACATTGGCAGTGACAGGTTGGATACAGTAACAGGTTGATGTGATAGGTTACAATTTGATGTGACAGTGGAATTGACAGTGAAAATGACAATGACAGAGACAGTGGTAGTGGTAGTGATTGTGGTAGTGACAGTTGGTCTACACTTATATTTCATGGTGGCAGGACGAGACAAGGAAATGGGGTTGTAGCCTCCTTCCAGTTGGTGCCATTGAATATAGGGAGTTGGAGCTTCCTTCATGTTGGATCCTGAGAATCAGGGGGTTTTATTCTCCTTTTGGTTGGAGCCAGAGAATTCAGGGAGTTGTAGCTTCCTTCAAGTTGGATCTTGTAAATAGGGGGTCGTAGCTCCTTCCATTTGTAGCTAGAGAATTGGGAAGTTTGTGCTTCCAATGAATGTATTATTTTTATATATAAGAAAATCATTCTGTGGTTTTCTCCCATTTGGGTTTCCACATCAATTTTGGTGTACTGTGTTTATGTGGATGTATATTATGCTCTGTTGATTTATATTTTTAATGATATATTGATGATATATTGTTAATGATGTTAATGATTACATATTTTGGTTAAAAGTGATAATAAAGTGCTCATACTTCTTCAACCCCCCCTCTCAGTATTCCAACATTGATTACTCTAGCCTTAGAGATAATACCATAATATTTGTCATGTATATCCTCTGTATAGAGTTCAACGTCTTCAAGTATCTTCCAGTGACCATTTTGAATCTTGTGTTCTTTCTCCTGTTCAAGTTGCATTGTGACCCCATCTATCAAATTTTTATTTCATTATTCAATTCTATATTGCATTTGTAATTTTACCTCATTAGTATTTAGGGATTCCTCAACCTTGTTGCAAATTTCCTCTTCACATTTTTTGATAGTGTCATTTTCAATTTTTGTGGTAATATAGTCATCCCTATTCTTTGATTTAGACTCTTGTAATTTCCTTTTCACCTTATTAACATAATTAAGAATTTATTGGTTGTGCTTGCATAACATTTTGATTTATTCATCTTTATTTTGCAATTCTTCCCTTGAATCATCATTTTCCCACTTTGTTTTTCTAGTCTTTTCTTTCTTTAAGTTCTTATCCTCCTTAATGATTTATTTATTAAGGGATTGTAGCTTGTAAAACTCATCATTTTTCTTAATAATATATTTTCTTAGTTCTTCATTATCCTTTTGCAATTTCGAGACTTTTTTCTTTTGATTCCTTTAATTCCACTTTATTTTTATGCATCTCTTCCATTTTTTAGTCCTTGGTCCATTTTTTTGAGAACAACTCTTCAAATAATTCCCATGTTATCTTTTTTCTAGTATCTTTATCGATACCCATACACCACTCTCAAGATTCACCATAAAAATGAGTACTTTCAAAAAGAGGACTCAAATTGGTTTTATTTACCATCCTCAACCATTCCATTGGATTGATTTCATATTTATGTTCATATCCATAAAACATGGGACATGGAGTCAATTATTAATTGTGGTCTAACCAAAACTCTCAATTCAAAACCTCAATATATTACAAAAAATGATCTCAAATAGTTATAATCCTTTTTAAAATATAATATTTTATGTTTTTTTCTTTCTAATGGCTTATGAATCACCTCAATAAAACACATCAATCAAAATTTATGATAGTTTTAAGTGAACATACCTTTGAAAAACATAATTTGGAGTCTTTCTTTCTAGTCTACATTCCTTCTGATGTATCTTCAAAATTTCTGCCCTTCTGAATCTAAAATTTCATCTTATAGTAATGTGATATGTCTTCTCTACAATATCACAAGCCTGACAAAAATTTGATAAGCCAAGGGAAAGTTATGATAACTTTTCCAAACCTTGTTGATTCTTGGACCTTTCTAGATAATGCACTTGTATCGCATGCCACATGTTCAATGTTTAATATCTGATTCTAAATTTTTTACCTGAAATAATATTTTTTGTATCCTTTCCAACATAACTCATTACACTTAATTTGCAACTTCCAAGAATTATATATTTCACTTATACCACGAAAACCTATTTGAGGCTAGTTTGAGGACTATTCAAATACTCATACTTCCCATAGTCCATATCTCATCCATATCTCATAAATTAATATGATCCAAAACCTAAATTTTTATGAAAAGAACCTTTCTATGTATCCTCAAGCTCCCAAAAGTTTCATAGTTTGAGACGTCACCAAACAAAAGTTATAGACAAATTCCCAAAAGTATTCATTTGAAACTAATTTTAGGGCTGGTAAAAATCCATAACTTCCATAGGATGTACCTCTGAAAGTAAAATGACCAAGAACCTGAACTTTTTACCAAGTGTACTTCATTATGTCCTCTCGTTATTCTAAAAATTGTGTACTTAGGTATCTCTCTTATTTACCTATCTACAGTTTATATTTCTTAAATAATTACTCAATTATCACTATTTTTCTATCTAAGTACATTACACATCCCCACTATGCTTGAAACCATATCCTTCAAAACAAAGACATAGTAGATAATGTTCAAAAAATAACTTGTGAAATTCACTTACATTATATATCTCTTTCCATGTACTAATAATTCCATCTGCTAAATTCTCACATGTATTACTTGTTCTTATTTTAGTATCTCCTTTCATATTGAACTATCCCAAGCACTTGCATACCTATGTGAATAAAAAGCACCATTAAGCTTGTGTAATCTAAATCTGGGGTGACATTGATACCAAACTTGATATGGTTCTAGGTTCACTTAATGAAAGGATCAGTTATAAGATCGTTTTAATTGAACTTGATTGCATAAAAGGTGAAAATTGAAGTGCTTATAAATGCTTGAATCCAAATTGAATATAAACTTGGTGCATGAGTTGTTAGTCTAATAATCCATTACAATATGCATTTAATAATCGTAATTGTGGAAATAAATACATGCATAAGAAACATGAAACAATCGCATAAGAGGAAGAGATCATCGAGTTGCTAATGGAGTTCACCAGAACCTTCTAGCTATGTCTTTGGATCTTCTTGGAATACAAATCGTTTTTCATTGCTTCTCCTAATGTGGGGATGACTCACCTTTACAAAAAAGGGCTA
This sequence comes from Picea engelmannii, assembly GCA_009831015.1. NCBI lineage: Eukaryota > Viridiplantae > Streptophyta > Pinopsida > Pinales > Pinaceae > Picea > Picea engelmannii. The sequence continues at coordinate 5,263 of WSFP011506075.1, read as the reverse complement.
CATATTCTCCCAAATGAAGGGGCAACAAGGCTCTCCCAATGTGGGGCATAATTCTCCCAACGTAGAGGCTCACATACTCTCCCAATAAGGGCCTCAACTCTCAAAATTAAGGGGCTTACAAATTACAAGCATGATTTATGGATTCTCTCCTCAAATAGCTCTCCAAAAGAGCCTCAAAGGGCCTCCAAAATCCTTATTTTCAATTTCTGCCAATAAAGGATTTTAAATCATTTTTCCTGGCTCGATGATCCAAAAATACAAGATCCATGAATTTAGGAACTAGTACCTACCCAAGGAAAAAAATGAGGAATACCCTTAACTTCCTCCTTGAGACTAGGAATCCACTTGTAATAAAGTGAGGAAGAGTCCAAACCAAATCATGAGACCCTTAACTTTCTCCTTAAGACTCAGAAACTAATTTCCTCTTAAAATTAGGAAACTAATTTGTGAGTTGGATTCTCACATAAAACTAATTTCCCATTTTTACAAATAAAACATGAGATTTCCATTCACTCCAATTATTCCTTTTTCCCCCCTTAAAATTAGGGAACTAATTTGTGAGTTGGATTCTCACAACTAATTTTCCATTTTTACAATTAAATTAATAATACATGAGATTTTCCAACTCACTTCAAGTATTAATCATTTATTACAATTAAATCATTCATGATTAATTAATTATTCTTTGCCACTTATCATTAATTAGGATTTTAATGAATTTTTCTCCATGGTGTGCACAATTAATGGTTTTTTTCCATGGTGTGCAAAGTTTAATGTTTTTCTCCATGAACTTAATTCTTTGTGTGGAGATCCTCTTGGATCACACCTCCCCACAAAAACAACTTTTGGTCCTCCAAGAGTATAGAGAGAAAACTTGAATGTCCACAACCGGCTTCTAGGAAGAGTCTTACACTCCATGTTGAACTCCCCCACTGCTCGATCTGCATAACAAATGTCTCTGACAGGCTACACCCTTCTTCTCCTTCACCTGTATACTTTGGAATGAGGATGTTGATGCCAACACTTGCATCAATGAAAATTATGTAGTTGATTCCTTGATCTGCGTAACAAATGTCTCTGAAAGGACACACCCTTCTTCTCCTTCACCTTTGTACTTTGGAATGAGGATGTCGATGCCAACACTTGCATCAATGAAAATTAGTAACTGACAATACATTATCACAACTTCAAATAAATACCATACTTTATAGGAGTTTATAAACACTCGTGGACAAGTTTACAATGATTTCCAAAATAGGCCTAGGAAAAATAATGTCTCTCACTCAAGATTGGCTACAAGACCCATTACAATGTTGTCAAAACATGCCTAGGAAAAACAATTCCTTCTCACTCAACAGTGGCTATAAGACCCATTACAATGTTTCCAATAAGGCTTACAAGGTTTTATACATAAAATAAAATGCCGATGACTTTCATCATCACTTTCAAGAGTGGTTAATTACAACCTTTTACATCATTAATATTAAGGAAAATACCCCCAAATGTGCACCAATGGGAAACTCTACAGTTTTTAATCCCCCCATTACAAACATGTTAAACATAATAAACAAGTCAAATTCCATCATCATCACACTCGTCTCACAATTATGATACTTTTGACTGTAAGCATGACTACTTTCGGTCGAAATGTCAAAATGAACTTTTATCGCACCATCTTGGATTGCGTGTAAGGCTCAAACAATGAATTTCCTACACTAATTTAGATATTGTTGCCCTGATGTGAAACTCAAAGATCACTAGAATCTGCAACATACATTCATCCTCTTGCAATTTTCAAAAAGAGGAAAAAACCATAAATGCATAAAAATTACATTGGTTTTCGTGCCAAGGCGCTCAAAGTGTTTCTCAAATCTTGGCATACACGACCCCAGCAAGTCCATCTCATCATTCTACAACTTTTGACTGTAAACTCGACATGTTCTGAAAGGTGCAACTCTGCCTCCTAAAGCATGTCATGCATTAATGGAAAGAATGGGCTTAGCCATAATCCCTGAAAAATCCATTACTCGGATCACAAAATGGACTCCACCATTGGATTCCTAGAAAAATATCATGTAAAAATCATTGTAAGTTTATCAAATTATTTCAATGTCAATTAGTGGCTCCCTGCCTCGAAATGTGTTCCAAATCATTAATGGAAAAAAAGGGATTTAGCCATAAGCCCTCAAATTCATCTACTCAGATCACAAAAAAAACTACACCATTGAAGTTTTGGAAAACATCGTGCAAAAATGACTATACTTTCGTCCAATTCTGTCACTGTGATTTTTGGACCCCATGGCCCTCTTCCTTGATTTGCGTGCCAACATACTGTACGGACCCTCCAATAAATGTGTTTGTATGGACTTCGAAATGCATGCCCAACTATTGACATCACTCTAATGTGTCTACCTCTTAATGGTTCCACGTGTCATGTTACAAGTAGGCCACGTGGTGGAATCTAGGTGGTGCCATGTGATGTTTCCTAGGGATGCCACAAAACACTTTTTATTGTCCCAAGTGGCGGTCAAAAATGTCATTCATTGTTGACATGTGGTGGCCTCGGGTGTTTCCATGTCACCCTGCTGACGTCATGATGTCGTGGCATCGACCTAGTCAGTTGCCATGTCATCGTCCCAACTAGCAGGCCACATCATTGGATGGTCAGTGCCATGTCATCCTACACGGATTCCACATCATCAACCCATTAAATTGTCATGTCAATTGCATGATAAAAGCCATTTTATCCTATATGAATGCCACATCATTTTTATGGATCTTCCACATCAATTGTACAACATGCCACATCATCGAATCAGTCAGTATGCCACGTCACATTGTATGGATGCCACGTTATCGACCTAGTCAGCTGGCCATGTCATCATATGATCAACACCCCATCAACCTGTACAGATGCCACATCATTGGCCCATTCAGCATGCCACATCATCATACAGTCATTGTCACATCATCCTATACAAATGAAACGTGACACCCTCTTGTGTTTCCACATTAGCATGCTGATGGCAACACTGTATAGATTTCGCAAGTTTCACATGTTTGTCAAAAATGCCATATAACCATAAATTTGTCATCGAAACTTTGTTTGACGATTCATTTGCACTATCAGAAAGTTGTCAACGAGCTCTTCGACTTGTTGGTGGTTTTTTCAAATTCTAAGCACTTTGATTTTTGAGCTATTTTGGAGCCCCATGGTTCATTCGGCTACCCATTTCATATTTTTCCAAATTAATGGGCCTTCTTTTTTGTCCTTTTGCTTCGGCGATCTACCAGCATGATCCTCTTTCTCTCTGTCTTCCTGCATATCTTGTTTTCCCTTCTTTGGACCAATTTCAGGATGGAGCTTCCAACATTTCTCGATCCAATGTCCTCGTATACAACAGTGAGTGCAATAGTTGTGTGACTTCATGTCCATGTCTCCTTCACCATACCCCAATCCTAAAAATTGGGGCCTTCTTTCAACCTCTAGTGATTGAATGATACCTTGGCCATTTATACCAAGACCTCCTCCTTTATACCCCATCTTCCTAAGGAAATTCAATCTAATTCCTTACCTCCATTCATGTCTGTGGCACTTGGTCATCTTCCTGAGGTGTGGCCAACTACTCCTTCTGGTTGAATGAAGTTGTATATGAGGCTTCTAGGAAACTACCTTGGTTCCCTAGTGTTTGGAGAGCATCTACTATCATCTAACAATATGTGCAGCTATCAACATCATCATGAAAAGAACCATAACTAGTATACCTTCCATGGCCACAAGATGGACTCTTTGTTGAATCTGTCGTGGATAATTCTCCAACTTTCTCTTCCATAGCTTGTATTTTCAATCGTAGTTTGCTCTTTTATTCTTCGATCTCTTGAAGAAACCTCCTCAATTCAACATTCTCTTCTTGGATGGTCTGGTTGATTTCTTCAAGTTCACGAAGCCATGCATTCTTCAATGCTTTTCCCATGTTTTCTTGAACTCCTGCAATTCTTGTCAATCCTGCTCTGATACCACTTGATCTGAATCTGGGGTGACCTTGATACCAAACTTGATCTAGTTCTAGGTTCACTTAATGAAAGGATCAGTGATAATATCGTTTTAATTGAGCTTGATTGCATAAAAGGTGAAAAATGAAGTGCTTATAAAGGATTGAATCCAAATTGAATATAAACTAGGTGCATGAGTTGTTAGTCTCATAAGCAATTACAATATGCATTTAATAATCATAATTGTGGAAATAAAGATATATTCATAAGAAACATGAAACAATCACATAAGAGGAAGAGATCACCTAGTTGTTAACAAAATTCACTAGAACCTTATGGCTACGTCTTCGGATCCACTTGGAATACGAATCACTTGGCATTGCTTATCCCAATGTGGAGCTAACTCTCTTCAACACAAAAGGGATACATATTCTCCCAAATGAAGGGGCAACAAGGCTCTCCCAATGTGGGGAATAATTCTCCCAATGTAGAGGCTCACATACTCTCTGAATAAGGGGCTCAACTCTCCCAATTAAGGGGCTTACAAATTAAAATCATGATTGTTTGATTCTCTCCTCAAAGAGCTCTCCAAAAGAGCTTCAAAGGGCCTCCAAAATCCTTCTTTTCCATTTATCCCAATAAAGGGGTTTAAATCATTTTTCCTAGCTCCATGATCCAAAATGAAAAGATCCATGAATTTAGGATCTAGTACCTACCCAAGGACAAAAATGAGAAAGACCCTTAACTTCCTCATTGAGACTAGGAATCCACTTGTAATAAAGTGAGGAAGAGTCCAAACCAACTCATGACACCCTTAACTTCCTCCTTAAGACTAGGAAACTAATTTCCTCTTAAAATTAGGAAACTAATTCGTGAGTTGGATTCCCACATAAAATTAATTTCCCATTTTTACAAATAATACATGCCATTTCCTCTCACTCTACGTATTCTTTTTTTTCCCCTTAAAATTAGGGAACTAATTTGTGAGTTGGATTCTCATAACTAATTTCTCGTTTTTACAATTAAATGAATAATGTGTGAGATATTCCAACTTTATTCAAGTATTAATCATTTATTACAATTAAATCATTCATGATTAATTAGTTATTATTTTCCACTTATCATTAATTATCATTTTAATGAATTTTTCTCCATTGTCTGCAAAGTTAATGATTTTTCTCCATGGTGTGCAAAGTTTAATTATTTTCTCCATGAAGTTAATTCTTTGTGTGGAGATCCTCCTGGATCATTGTGTCCTTATAATGAGCAT
>WSFP011506074.1:0-13453 GCA_009831015.1 Picea engelmannii | reverse complement strand
GGGTGAATCAAATGTTTGAGAAAATATAATGGAGGTGAGTTCATGTCAAAGTAATTTGAATATTATTACAAGGAAGATGGGATCAAAAGGCATACAACCACCTTTTATACTCCTCAACAAAATGACATTGATGAATGCATAAATATGATTCTTCTAGAGAGAGCAAGGAGTGTTCTCAGTAATGCCAAAATACATCAAGAGTTGTGTGTAGGGGAGGTGACTACAACCTCCTATGTGGTGAACTGGTTACTGTCAATTGCAATCAATTGTAAGATTCCAGAAGAGGTATGGACTGGTCATCCTTTTGATTATTCAAAAAATTATTTTTGGGTTATGAGACCTACATTCTTATTCCAGATAATAAAAGTTATAAGTTATAACCTATATAAAAATTTTTACATCTTTGTTGATTATGGTGGTGGAGCGAAGGAATACAAATTGTGGGATACTACTACGCACATAATCACCATAAATAGAGATGTAGTATTTTATGAATCTCCTCTCATAAAATCAAATGTGGTAGAATTTTAAATGAAACAGGAATAGGTACCATAAAGCCAACAAATTTAGTTCCATATTAAAAAATGAGGACCATGAAGAAATTCTTGAGGAAAAAGATGAGGATGTAGAATGTAATATACCTAGTATATTACATTTCTTATTTAATTATATGTTATAGGTGTGTTATTATGTAAATAGGCATTATAATGTAAATGATAAGTCAATGATAATTCATGACCTTTGGAAAGAACATGATTTATCATTCCCCAAGTGTATTTATATACATGTATTGTATTTCATATGATGTCAAGTAAATATGTAAAATGGATGGTAAATAAAAGATTATTTTTCTTTGTCAACCCATTAGTTTGTTATTGATGTCTTTATAATTTCCTAGTTTGCCTTCTAATATTAGTGATTTCCTTTGTGAATTATCTTGATATTATTATATAATAAATGATTTCCCACAAATTGGAAAATAACCATAGTGTTTTTAAAAAAAAATTATATACTCAAACTCTATTTCACAAAAATAGAATTTAGTCCAAAATTTAGATTTATATATTGAATTTATCATTTCTCTTTTGATTATTCAATATATGTCTCCTTTATAAATATATATTCCTCTTATAGCTTGAATATTACTTTGGTTTCCTTCCAGTTTAATAAAAGGTATTGCACAACTTTAATAATTCCCTTTATCTTTTAAACCTTATAAATTTTTATTTAAAATAACTTTGTAATTCATGAAAGGTTATATTTTTCTTTTAATATAATCTCTTATTACTTTTATTTTATAAATATCCTTTAACCAAGTTAATTGGTCATATTATCACTTTGCTAAAATATCTTTGAATTTGGTTGAATTAATATTACTCCAAAAGACTTAGGTCATTGACTTTTTATTTTGGCTTTAACCTAAGTGTATATAAAAAGTTGTAAGAAGTTACTATTTTTTTTTTATATGGTAGGGAAATACCATGGGACAATGGTTTTCCAAAACCATGGGCTTGTAAACCACCTAAAATCTAATCATAATTTACTCTTCCTTATTCTTTGGAACTTTTTCTTTTAAATTTCCTTTTTTTGTTCTTCATTTTTCTTTCTTTTATGTTTTCTTCTCCCTTTTTATTTTAATTCATTTATTTATTTATTATATTTCTTCTTCTTCTTCTTGATATATAAGGTACTAACTTCTTATTCTAATTTTTTGGAGACTAAAGTATTATTTCTTCAATGGCAAATTTTGATGATTTTTTTTTAAAGTGGTAAAAGGCCTGGATTTCTCAGAGAAACTCTAAAATGATGGGGTTGGCCAAAATTTGGATCAATACCGGATCTGATACCAAAACCAAGTGGAGTTGGTGGAATAATTTGTGAGAACATCATCAATGCATAACATAATTACATATATCCATAATAAATAATCTTTTATTTACTATCCAATTTACATGTTTACTTGACATCATATGAAATACAACATGTGTATATAAATACACGTGGGGAATGATAAGTCATGTTATTTCCAAAGGTAACGACTTATCATTTACTTATTATTTAGATTATAATGTCTATTTACATAATAACAAACCTATAACATATAATTAAATAAGAAATGCAATATACTAGGTATATTACAGTAGAAATGCTCCTCGAGATACAACCACTTTATCCATGCCTGCTACTGCCCTAACACATAGCTCCTTAGGTACACCTCAATTCATTTGTTTACTATATCAATATGCCCATTTTTCTAGGGACGATATCTAGTACTAGGTTTCAACTATGTTGAGGATAATTGAAACAACTCCTGGAAAATTGTGCAAAGAAATGTATTATCGTGATCACTGGCTATGTTCCTCATAATACCATGTAGTCTTAACACTTCCATGAAGAATATATATTCTACCTAAGACGCATTATACTGTGAAGGAATTCCAAATAAGTGCACATATTTAGTCAATTGTTCCACTACCATGTAGATACAATCCCTACCCTATACCTTTTCCAACCCTGTAATGAAGTCGATGGAATTGCTATCCCACTTCTGCACCGGAATCGAAAATGGTTAAAGAAGTCCCACATGATGTTTATACTATGAATTTTTCCATTTGAAATTCATGCAATCCCTCACATGACTAAGTACATCCTCCTTGAGACCCTTCCAGGAGAATCTCTCCCTCACCTTCTTGTAGGTCTTGATATACCCATGGTGCCTTACCAGTGGTGTGTCATGTACTTCCCTCAATATATTATCCTTAAGTGTGGACTCAAGGAAATGATAGATCATGTATTTGTAGTATATTATGTCATCCACTACCATGTGCCTTTCATATTGGATAATACCCTCCATCAACTCAAATGAGAAGGTATTCTTGGAGTATTCTACCAAAAGAATGGACTTTCCGTCTATTGAGATCTTTGTCATGGAGAAGGATGCATGTCTCCTAGATAGGGAGTCAACGGATATGTTATTCTTCCCCTTTACATACTCAATGTAAAAATTATATGCTTGCACCTTACTCACCCTTTTCTGATGCCTCTCATTTAGGTCTCATTGCTCCAAGAAATCTCTCAACTTGTTGTGGTTAGTCCTAACTAGAAAATGCCCTCCCACTAGGTACTATTTGAACTTTCCCAGTGCATGCATGATAGCAAAGATATCCTTCTCATATATTGGATGGATAATTTCTATCTCCCTCATATTCCTTCTCTTGAAATCTATCGGGTTTTGATTCTCCATCAATACCGCTCCTATCCCTTCACCAGATATGTCACACTCCAGGAAAAAAGGTTGTGTAAAATATGGAAGTGATAAAACTATGAAAGTTCTCATCATCTTATTCATTCTAAAAAATGCTACCTGTGCATCCTCTAACCTTAATAACACGCCTTTCTTGGTGAGGTCTTTTAATGGCACAACCAATTGTGAAAATCCTTTCACACAATGCATGTAATAACTACATATCCCGAAGAATCCTCACATCTTTGTGAATGATTTGGGGGTGGGCCAATATGAAATAGTCTAGATCTTCTCTTTATTCACTTTTACTCCTTAAACACCAATTACGTGCCTGAGATAAAGGCTTTATATCAACCCAAAATTTCACTTTTCCTCCTTGTTAAAAAGTGGCTACTCCTCCATAATGGTAAGAATCTCATCTACATGCTTCAAGTGTTCCTCCCAAGTCCTATTGTAGATAAAAATATCATCAAATAAAACAAGTAATAATTTCCTCAACTCCTTGTTGAATATGTGGTTCATACATGAATAGAAGGTGGAAGGTGCATTAATCAGCCTGAAGGGAATGACTAGAAACATTGAGTGCCAATAATGACATATGAAGTTCATTTTGTGGATGTCCTCCTCCTTGACCCAAATCTAATGATACCCTGATCGAAGATGAATATTCGAGAAGTATTCTTCCCCATGAAACTCTCCATTAACTTGTTCCAAAGGAATTATCTTCTTGTTTAGTTCCCTCTAGTTGATTCACGTCATCATTGTGCCATCCTGCTTCTTCATGAGTACCATAGAAAAATAGAAGGAACTAGAAATAGGCCTGATGTGCCCCATCTCCAACAAATACTTGATGGAGTCTTCTATTTCTTCCTTGAAATTCTCCAGATCCCTGTATGGTATGGTGATCATGGGGCTCAACCCCTTTTCTAGTTTAATGACATGTTCAAATCTACTGTTAGGTGGTCTCCCTACTAGAAATGGTTCAAACACTTTTTCATGCTTTCCAAGAAATTATTGAATATATGCATGGTAATGTTGGAGATCCTATGATGGATTATCCATGGTGATCAAGCACTCTTTTTTGCAAGACACATCCTCGTGTCTAAGAAGGGCCTCCATACATTGATTAAACACAATCAAGGGGGAAAATATCGACATACCCTTAGGATAACTTGTTTTCCACCCTTATCTATGAAATTTTTGATGCTTAAATCCACTAGGAATTAAACGACAACCTCATGAGGACATTATTCCCCCTTCGTTTTTTTATAGGTGGTTCTTCTCTTTGGATAAATGATATATCTTTGAGTATATTGGATTAGGGGGAGTACTAGGAAGCAAACCCCAAATACTTAGTGCTTGTATTTATATGAAATATGGTTCATCAATAACCCAATATGATCTTTATGTGCGACAAGAGTATTTTAATCATAAAATATTTAAGGAGGGATTCAACATCAAAATTAAATTGTGATCAACATCACACACAATATTCTTAATAATATATAAATACATCCATATCTTCTTCATAGGAGAGAATGATTTGATCATCTCAAAGAATTTTAACAGAGCAAAGTAATGAAGAACAAAAGAGAATTTGATAGGTCAACCTCAAATACCTCATTCAGAAATCTAGGTTACAAGATACAAACAAGATCAACCCCAAAGCAATTCTTTGTGGAGTTTTATTCATGAAAATATGTTCTTAATTACAAGAATATTTGAAAGCCATGTATGTGGATGACAATACTCCATGATCATATAAGAAAATACTTCATAAGAATATAATAAGAAAACTCTACAACTAATCCTTGTGCCCAACTCTGAGATTCACGCATAAAACTATGAGAAGTGGTGTAGAAGAACATGGAGATTTATTTCTTTTGATTAGAAGCTTGATTGTGTGTCCATGGTTGTACCTTATTATTTCTCTGATATTCTTCCCTTCCCCTCTGACAATACTAATTTTTGGGCCTCTTGATGAAGACTCTTTTCTCTTTTTAAGAAGAGATTTTCTAACTACCTAAGCAATTAGGGTTTTTTTCCTCTCTTGAAATTCCCATACAAGTTTTTTCTTGAAAAATTACCTTTAATTAATGTCTCATTAATTCCTCATGAATTAATTCACATAATTAATACAAGTACATTGAAAGTGGGTCCCTCTCCTTCCTTTTTAATAAAATTTTTAATTAAACTTTTTTTTTTTTAAATTAAATCATTTTCCACTAAAAGAGGACGACTGCAATTTAATTTTATAGAAGTGAAAATCAAATTTTTATATAATTAAAAAAATTATGATGTTTTCTTCATCATCTAATCTTTCCAATGATGTAAACGTTTCTCAAAACCGTCGCCTGGATCTCAAGATATGAGCTCGTGAAGTTAAATTGTCACACAACCTCATTAAAAAAATGCATCTGACTGATATTTTAATTTTTATAAACATGTATCAACTTTCAACACTTGAAACCTATACCACCATATTCTACGTCAAAATATCTTTCCAACAGTATAAATTTTTCTGCAAACGAAATATGGGAGCTCAAGATATAGCCTTTGGAATATCATGACTCAACCACCGTCGATTAAGTTAGCTTGGTAAGTGTGGACCCTTGATTTAATTTCGACCTCCTTTGTTGAATTTCAAATTTTATTTATTATTCTTATCCCACATGTATTAGAATAAAATGGTCTTAGTGTTATATAATGTTAAGTCTAACATACACCTGACAAGAAATAAAGAAGAGTGGACATTATGGAGCTTGGAGGATTCGACCCTTGGAAAATCGTTGAATATAATAATAATTTTGCATGCCCAGTCATAAATGATGAGTCACCCAAAAAAATGTTTCCACATGTCATCACTTGGTAGGTCAACAATCTTCCAATAAGAATCTTCCATATGTCATCCAATAAAATCATGCCACGTGTCACTTTCTTATGTTTCCATGTGTCTCCATTAATTAGTTGCTATGTCGCACCATCCATTTAATTACCATGTGTCACTTGGAGATGTTCCTCATAGAATTTAGGATAAGAAAAATATTATTAAAATAATATGGTGGGTTCACGCATTTACATGAATTGAGAGGAAGGTGAGGAAACCACCACGGACCCACGGTAATACATAGTAAGAAATGAGTGTGAACAATTCTAAGTGTAGGTGAAGTGGAGAGGAGAGGTAAATAGTATTAAAAATAAGTTGTAAAATGTTTTAAGTTTTGAGAATCATTCATTCAGACTTTCAAAAAACATATGAAATAAAAAATTATCAACCCTCCCCAACCCGAGAACCCGAGGACTGTGAGACTGTGAACCCATGGTAACATACGGTAACTCATACATGATTGATGAAATCTTGGTTTTACTAGTGATGGATAATTCCTATTATGTCTAATTTCTAATTTCTCTAAGATCTAAATTCCATATTGTGTGAATGGATTATATCCACTTTTATCGCATTGCTATTAACGCCATGATCAATTACATGTTGCACCTGCACAAAACACATGTTAGTCATGACAAAAGATAGAATAAATATGGAACAAATCCCATGGAAAAACGGTTATCCTATACTATGCTATGCTATGATACACTATATGAAAATGAATTTAAAAGGATGGTTGTTAGTACTAGCTAACAAAGTTTGTGGCTATATGATTTATTGCGTTATATGAAAACATGGTTGATATGCATTATGGTATAGTTGGAAATGGTTAAATGTGATATGGGTGGCGGATTTGACAAGTGATGGATGTTAAGTTAGATGCATAGATTAATTAAGCGGATTAATGGAAGGTTGGTTGGCGTGTACTAAGGAATTGAATGAGTGGAGGATGGAGGAAAAATTCATTTACTACACATCACTCCATACCCCTTTCACTGGTCATCACCTTAGCTTGGATATTGTTCAATTGTGCTCGATGTGGTTAAGCTCTGATTTTCAGGCAAGGGAAGAATTTCTCGACCAAGCTCATGTGTTTAATGATTTTGGTTACACTTATGTATTTTTCTCCATCCATGAACCCACTCTAGTTATGAAATAGATATTGGCTCGTCGATGTATGGGTCTGTACTTTTCTTAACACTGGGAACTGTGTAAACTTGTGATATTTCTATGGAATGGATGGTTTGTGTGGTTTTCATTACAATGATGGTTGAAGTAACAGTTTCACTTATAATTCCGAGTGCTAGAATCCATGGAGGCTCTTTGAAATCCTTATTGGTTTGGGTTGAAGGGTTTCTTTTGGTCCAGATTGGTTGGTTGTCTACAAATGTTTCTTGTCACCATACCCAGTCGTTTTGTTGATTATGGGGTTGTTGGGTTTGAACCACCTTGTGTCACTGCGTATCGTTTCACCTTGGTATGGGTTCGTTCATGCTACTAATGTTTGCACAGTGGGTTATGATGGATATTATACCCAGGGCCTTTCTTAAGGTTTACTTCTATTTCTTGGCTATGTTTTATCTCAACATTCTTCGGGTTGATTGGGAAAACCATGAGGGTTATAACCTTCATGTTCTTTGTGTTACTACAGACCAAAATTAAGCCTCTGATCCTCTATTCATAGTCTCTCCTATCTCGTGAATTGTGGTTTGGCATGTGTGTCCATTGTATGGTCTCAGAGGTTCTCAGCCGTTGTTGGGGATCGACTCCAGTCTCCTTATGTTGGTCCACAGAGCGAACCCTTGATTACTTAAAGCTCGGTTTTAATAAATGGAGCCTGTTATATCCTGTCAGGTATATTGTTGATTGTTATGAGTTGGCGGGGTATCGTCGATAGTGGTCGACTGTTGGCTCATCTCTGTTGATTATGATGAAAGTGGTTTTGGTTATTATAACAGTGGAATCGATAGGTCAACATGGTAAATTGGTTGATCTGAGAAATGGGATTGAATACACAGTCGTTGTCTATTATATTGTAATTATTGAATTTTTAACCCAACATTACTTTATAATTGATTAAGTCACAACGATGGTTCGTGCGTGATGCGTTGGTATGTGTGGGATTCCTACAACCTCTTTAAGTTGAAGTGATGGTTTTTGTTACTGTGTGTTTTAATTACCAATCGAGAGTATTGCAATTTAAAAAACATGATAGTCGTAGCTTGGTTGTCCACTGCATATGTTATGGATATCATTTGGTCACACCATCAAAAAATCCCATGGGTTTTTAAACAATATGGTCTTGTTTCAATTTGATCGATTTAAGAAATGGGATTGAGCATACTATTGTTACCTCCTTGTATTGGATTGATAGCTCAACATCGTTTGATGTTTGGTTTCAGGGTAAGTAGACATGTACAGTCACATAATTTCTCTTGTGTTTTGTTGAATGGTTTGTGTATCCCACATCATCGTATGAGTTTAAATGGGGATTTTTGTTACTATGTGTTTAAATGGAAAGTTGGGATTATTTAAAATTGAAATATTGATGATTATGTTTGATTGTCCCATGTGTGTGTTTGATGAATATCATGCATTCTAGTAGATATAGGCACGGTTTATGTGACAGTATGGTCTCATTACAATTTAATTGTTCAATGAAATTGAGGGACGAAATCGGGCATGTTTTTGTGTTTGTGTTTGATTGAGGAAATAATTCATGGACAATGGTTAATGTTTTGATGCTAAACAAAGTGGAAACAAGTGACCGTGTGTACATTTGGAAATTTCTTTAAATATTAAATGGGACAAATGAGAAGAGACACAACTCTTATACAGGTTGTTGTGGATGGCATATTGTCTTGTTTTGATGACACTGTGTTAAATATTTAATTGCAAACAATGAGCAATTTAATACACAGAATTGATTAAATTATACACAACAGTTGTTTAAATTGATCACAATGATTTTTGGGTTGGTGTTGGATCTTTTACGTTTGATACATAATGGTTTTACAGATTACTTAATTAATTTTATGAACAATATTTGATCTCCTCCCTACCATTATTTAACTTTTCTCTAATTACAATCCCCTCGCCTTCCCATATTCATTTTTCACTCTCTGTTCCTAAAATTTAATTACAGTCAAGAGAATTTTGTATTGTAACAATTTGAAATCTCAGTTTCTTTGATGGATTATAGTGACATGTTCTTTGGTTTACATTATTGTTGATTGTTTGTTTTCTGTGAGTAGTAACCATGATTCTTCTCCCCCTCATTTTAACATTTTTCTCTCAATACAAACCCCTCACATATCCCAGAACCTTTTTTCACCCCCTGCTCATTGACAACGGTTAAACAATTTGTATGGATTGGATTGCATGAGTATGATATGTTGCCGAGACAAAAAATATTTCATATTTTAAAAGGAGTTGTCATGTATGGTTGTTAAAATAACTATACATTAATCAATCATGCATACGAGAATGAGATTTTTCAACCGAGGTAGCCAGGGAAGAGGTAACCGAGGAACAGGTAATTTGAAAAGGGACCCGAGAAGGCTAGGATTCTCCATTCACTTTGATGTTGACTCACAAGATTTAGGGCATCTATTTCAGTCTGGGTTTTTCAATTGGATTGGGAAAGGAATGTTCCAACCTAGGCCTAAAATCCCTCCATTCCAAGATCAACAAGCCCCTGGTATTCTCGTGCCCCCTCATGTCTCATTACAACCCGAGGTTCCCGAAAACAACGGATGGAAAGAGATTACCCACCCGATAGTCTCCCAACATCGTGATTGGCCAATTTGTCTTTACCTGTTCGCCCACCTATCAATCATATTGTTTAAGCTGCCCCTCTCCACTCACCAGTTCAATCCTCCCATGCTATCAAAAGGTTGAAAACCGTGGCTGACCATTCCCCTGACAAAGGAAAAGCCACTCTTGCCCCTTCCTCACCCTCTAATGGCTCTGATAAATCTGTTTCCTCCCGGTTGCATTTGAGGGACGATTGTTCTCATGTGATCAACGAGATTAGGCCTAAAGGCTCAACAGAGCCAAAGGAAAATTCAGAGAGATCAAAAGGTGACAACAACAACAAGGGAAAGATTGCATCTCATAGTGGAAAATATGGATTTTAAAATTTATCTTTATTCATGGTTGATGACAGTTGACTTCAGAAGTTTTGAACAACATGTTTTTTTTGGATATATGAGCAATATATTTTTGAATTAATTTCAAATATCAATGAGATAAATTTTCAAACATGAATGTGACGATGGGAGCTACAAGGAGGGATTCTTTTGCTTAATTAAATAGTTATGTTCTGATTGTTAAGAGCTAAAGGGGAGTCACAAGGGGTCCCACCTACTAGTTATTATTTATTTAAAACCCTTATTATGATTTATTACTTTCCCCCCTAACTAAAAAGTTGATTGAGTTTTTAGTTAACTTAACAAATGAAGTAGTTCAACTACTTCAGCCAATTCTAAATTGCTTAAAGGAAAAGGGAAAGGGAGGAACATGAGGAGAGTAGAAGGAGAAACATACTAAGGTTTTCTCTTTGAGTTTGTGTTGAGATATTTCAGTTTTCATTCATTCCTTAATTGATCATAAGACTAATTACTTTTTATGATAGAAGGGTCTTATTGTAGACACCAAGATTCAGGGTTGAATTACATCATTCAGACACTTATTTTTCAGAGGTATTGATCTATCTTTAATAGTTTGTGTATACTTGTATGTTTGTGAATTAGTTTTCATGATTGACAAAGGCTATTGTGTAGATTCAAGTGGGAAACAATATGTGTCAAGATGATCCATCTTTTCGAGTTTATCTTTTTATTTTCTATCACAAGTCCTTTTGTATGTTTCATCGGGGATGTCTAAGTTTGAATTTGGTCCAAAACTTCTTTAAGAAATTTTGTAAAGAGAACGACTCTTTGATGAATTGAAATGAAATAAAGGATTTCTTTATGTCTCATCTATCTAGATTATCAACTTGGTGTCTTTACTTCTGTCTATATATTTATTTCAACAACTGTTATATTTAGAAAATCATATAAATAATGAAATTTGCAGCAAGATTTTATTTATAAAAATACTAGCTTAAGCACTTGTAATCAATACTTGTGAGTTAGGATATTAATTTTGATGGATATAAACATAGGGTGATATTCCCATCTATTTTTATTTATCCAAGCAGAATCTGAAAATGCTTGAGTAAGATCATTTCATATTTTTTCCTCAACAACTGTCAAATTGTCCATCAACTGCTCCACCTCCCTTCTTGGGCTTCAACAACAGGTCGAAAAATAATTCTCAGAGATATATAGCTTCTACTGAACTCCCTCATGGAGAACTCACTTACTCAACACACTCTCTAACCTAGAGAGAGTTTCTCAGAGGCCTGGAAACTTGCTTCTTCTATCCAAGGGCCTGACAACCCGATTCTTCACTCCCTCTCCTCAACACATGGGCATGGTGATGGAAAAAAAAAAAACTTGACATGGGGGACGATAATGATGGAACAATAAGTAGATAACCCACATGGTACATGTGCAACAAGGGTATCAATTCGGGCTTGCTGCAGAGGTTCGGTGTGGTTGAGGAATTAAACAATGGCGTTACAGGGTTACCTTATGCTTGTTGGGCGTGCTGGTGAAAAATGGAAAAAAGATCCCCAAAACAATAAGAATTCCCACTTATATTTTCATGTGCTTGAGCTGACACATGGTGCTCATCAAGCACATTCCTCTCCATTTGGAATTCATACCTTTTCCCCAAAGGAACTTAGGATATATTCATATCCCACTCACACCATTTAGAATAATAATATATTATTCTATTGGACTTAAGATCTTAATCTTAGCCCCTCTTTCCATCTTCTCATCCCCCTCCCTTACCCATCCTAGTCGATTTCAACCCCCCCATTCTTCGTGGTTATTCTACACGTACTGATGTTGTTTATATTAGACATATAAATATTTACATGTACAACAAAATAGGCTTCAGACCTTTATCATCTAGGCCCTTCGGCCTAAACGTACATAAGCCCCTAGATTATAACACTTGCCTCACCATCCTACAAAACATATTTAGAATTCCTAATTACAACTAGGCTCATCCTTGGGGTATTAAAATAGGTATATAGATTCTTTTATGACAATTTTCAAAGATAGATCCCATGTTAGGATACCATCATGTAAGGATTAAATATGAAGACATCAGCAAGACCGCCTTCAAGATAATGTATGGTCATTATGAGTTCACAGTGGTGCCATTTGGGTTATCAAATGCACCAATTGTTTTCATGTGCTTAATGAATGGTGTTTTCCAAGAATATTTAGATGCATTTTTCATTTTATTTTTTTATAACATCCTTGTATATTCCAATACATAAGAAGAGAATGATAAACACTTGAGGATGGTGTTACAAGTGCTAAGAGAGCACCAATTATTTTCCAAATTGAGCAAGTGCTCATTTTACCAAAATCAAATTCACTATTTGGGGCATATAATATCCAAAGAGGGAATAGGAGTAGACCCTGAAATGATTGAAGCCATTAAAGGGTGGAAAATACCTAAGAATGTGACATAAGTCATATCCTTGATGGGTCTATCTTGATACTACAGAAGATTCAGTGCAGGATTTTCGAGGATTGTTCACCCAGTCACTTCCTTGCAAACAAAAGGGGTAAAATTTCAATGGATAGAAGCGTGTGAAAACAACTTCCAGCAATTGAAGCAATTGCTAACCAATGCTCCAATTCTTTGGATTGTAGATATGAATGAAGAGTTTTTGGTTTGTACAGATGCATGCAAAGAAGGACTGGGTGTAGTCCTCAATCAGAATGGGTTTGTGATATGTTTTTAATACAGGAAATTGAAAGAGCATGAAAGGCTCTATGCCACTCACAATTTGGATTTGGAATCCATAGTACATGCCTTAAATAAATGGAGACACTACATCATGGGAAAGAGGTTTGAGCTGAGGACAAACCATAATGGTCTGAAATATTTGTTTGAACAACCTACTTTAATGTCCAGGCAGAGCGGATGGTTGGAATTCCTCTGTGAATTTGACTTTGATATCAAGCAGATCAAAGAAAAGGAGAACAAAGTGACTGATGCACTCAGCAGGATAGTGGATGAACTACATGCTATAAGCATCAACATGTATCAAACTAATATTAAAGACAAAATTTTGGAAGCTGCAAAAGTAGATTTGCAGTACATGGAAATGGTAACAAAGTTACAACAAGGTAAGATGATACACAAAATAGAAGAGTATACATTGGAAGTTGATGGAATACTCCCATACA
>WSFP011506069.1:0-13453 GCA_009831015.1 Picea engelmannii | reverse complement strand
TTACTAACCTCAGTCTCGATTCCTCATCCTCCTATTCTTCCCAATCCTGATTCTCCAAACTTTCCCTAGCACATGGCTTGTACTTCTCAGGCTGTAAAGGGTGGTACTCATCCCTCTTAGGATTTTGGCAGTCTCATCCTGCTCTTGTGATTCTGAAGAGGAGGTTTTATATTATGCATTGTTCCATAGGGAAGTGCTACCGCCTCTATGGACATCAATGGTGAAGTCAGTGGCAACATCCGACTACCTCGTAAGATTCTATGGAACTATCATATCTTAATTTTGAAACCAGAGGGTTCATGGGGTGGGTTATGAAAATATTTAGTTCCTGTATTAGGTTCAGAGTCTACGTGATTTCTCCCTTCATTTAATGTCCATTGTAGAAGAGGTTGTTACCGAGAACCACCACCATGATCCTAAATCCCTATTTTGTGATGCAGACCTATCGGCCCTCGGGTTGAGATCTGCTCACAGGATCATTCTTTATCTCCCTCAAGTTGAATCGACTCTTTAGATTCCCTGCTATAATCACAATTATCGATCCACAGGTTCTTTAGAAAGCTCTCCTGTGCAAAAAACACTAGGCCCGAGCTCCACCCTTTCTTGCGACCATAGCACTATGACCAAGGCCCAATTCCAAAGGCACTTGTCGCAACTCGCAACTCACAAGTTCGTGAGTCGAGGCTCCCGACTCTTCTTTTCCAATCTCGCGATACTCGAAATGTCGATACAAGTATAGCTCTTTCCCTGTCATTGACTTCCTTGCGCGACCACCGACTAGGTTAAGTGATAGCACCTCTCACTACTCGCACCTTCGCGAGTTTGAGTGTCAAACCTTGGCCCCTTCCTTTCACGAAACCCCGAGAAGAGATGTTGAATTTTCTCCTCGCGTTCTCGCTACTCGCGACTTCACAAGTTTCAATGTCGATCTCTCATGCTCTTATCTCGCGAATCCCCAAGACATGAAAAGTCAATGGAGTATTGACTCCTTCCACTAGGTAACACATGTCTACCTATCTGACACACGGGCCCACCCTGCAGTTCTACCACGTGTCCCTCATGCCCAACTTCGACGCTTCGTGACATCTCTTCCCAAAGCGCTACCTCCTTTGTATCCCAACACTCGAGGTGCCAATATCTAGAACTCCTCGCTACTCCTTATCGCAACTCACAACTTTGGGACTTTCGGGACAAAAGTCTCGACTTCCTATCCGTCGATATTCTGAAATGTCGAAATCCCGACACGTCATCAATGTGGGTCCCACAACAAAACTTCTCGCCTTTCTGGAGTTTCAGAATTTGTGAATTTGCGAATCCTTATGCTAAGATTTTGGCTCTTCAACCCACGAAACCCCGAAATGAGATAACATGAGTGATCCAATAGCCCCCGTTGGCTCATATCCTATGGTTGTCCTAGCTCCTCGCAATTTCGCCACTCGCGACTTGGAGCACCCAATCTTTGGGCTCTCACCCTGCGAACTTCCGAGTTTGTGAGACCCCTTGATCTCTGCCACCTGTCCTCCTGCGATGGATGGATGTGATTCTCTTGGGACTTCGCCACTCGCAATGTCATGAATCTTTATGTAAAGGTTTTAAACCATAACTCCCCTACTCCTCTGCATGATCTGACGACTCTCGGGATTTCGTGAATTCTCCATGGAGAATTCCGACCATCCAATGCCTCCTTGATGACTCTTACGAAGAGAACATGATATTCCTTTGCTAGAACTTATGTACCTGCAAGTAATTTTGCAACACCTCCCCTTTGAATGCTTCAAGGTACTAAAACTCCCGATCTTTTCTTCGACAACTTTGATGATCCTATCCCTTCTGAGCTTGATTGAAAAATCCTCAAGTTCTTTGGGGAAAATTCCTGGGCGCACTCCTTGCGACACTTCTTCAAATACACTCCAAGTATTTGAATTTTTAGACTCTGTGCACTCTTTTTGCAGCAACAGTCCTTAATTTTTTCCCTCAAGTTGCAAACTCTGAGAATCTACTCGGTTTGAGCACACCTTGCATGACTCATGTGCTTAACTTGCACTTCTGCGAGAATGAGAACAATGTTATCCCTCTTGAGATTGCAGAGAATAACTCTAACTTTTGTCAATGCACACCTTGCAGACAATTTCAACACTCCTTGGAGGAAAACTCTTTCTCAAACAGAGAAACAATTGAAACTCATTCTTTACTCTCCCTCTCTTCAGATTTTAGACATTTAATATGAAATCATATATTCATGCATCAAAACAAATGCATAACAGAGAGTAGAAAGCATGAACATAACATTCAATCATGCATACACAGAAAGTATTAGAAGACCATGAATCTGAATCAAGCTTCATATATTAATCTCAGAACTTCTGTACATGGGTTCTTCTACACAAATTTCTTCTTCTTCTTCTCTATTATCTCTTGATCATGCTAATATTACAATGATACAAGTGAGGTTGTCTATATCTGTTTTCCTTCCAGCTCCTAAAATTGTCTAATCTAAGAATTTAAAGCTACCTACTTACATTTACTAGCATAAATGCCTCTAAGTTCTTCAGAGGAGAGTAGGACACTCAAGGTCTGATTACAATCTACAAGTATGCTCTTTCTTAACTATTACATTTAAGTTTGGAGTATCAAACTTAAAAACATTTCAAACAATTCATCATGTGCAAAATGAGTTGGCATTTTGTCCCATGCTCGCTTGTTGTTGGCGATGCTCCTGCATCATACTCCCTCGCTTGAAAATTTTCATGGGCTCCTTTCCATGAGTTCTCACATGGTCTGTCCATGCTTTTGAATCTCTACTTCATTCTCCCAGCTGGCATCTTCAACTGGATGTCCCTTCCATTTGACCAAGTATTCAAAATATTCCCTTCTTCTGGTCCTCTTACTAACTCTTTTGTTCAGTATGCTTTCCATCTGTGGCTTCTCTGTAACCGGCATCTGTTTAGTCTACTGAACCTCTGGTTGTTCATCACTTGTTCCTTCTTCCTCAGCTTTGTATGGGTACAAATCTGATACATTGAATATTGGAGAAATTCCAATCCCATCAGGTAATTCAATCTCATAAGCATTTGCCCCAAATTTCTTCAAGACCTTACATGGTTTGATCCTCTTCATCTTCAGTTTGTTATATGTCCCCTTCGGGAACCTTTCCTTTCTCTGATGTGCCAGAATCAAATCAACAACCTCAAATTGAAGTTATCTCCTATGTTGATCTGCTTTGTGCTTATACTCTTGGCTCGAGTTTTGTAATTACTCCTTCACATGGCTATGAAGTTCCTTCATCGCTTCTACGAAATCCTCTGCACTACCACTCCTAGCTGCATTTTGTTCTTCATCTCTCAATTCTGAAGCTCCTCTTGGCTGCATCGCGTAAACAATATAGAATGGACTCCGCCCTATGCTTCTGTTTAGTGAGTCATTTTATGCAAATTCCGCCTGTGGAAGAATATTGTCCCACTGATTGTGGTGTTCTGTCACCAAGCTCCTTAGCAAGTCTCCCAAACTTTTTTTCACAACTTCTGTCTATCCATCCGTCTGAGGATGATAAGTTGAACTGAACGCTAAGTTTGTTCCTAGATTTTTCCATCAGGTTCTCCAGAAGTGTCCCATGAACTTGGTGTCTCAATCCAAAACTATTCTCCTTGGTAAGTCATGAAGTCGAATGACCTCTTTGAAAAACATATTCGCAATGTGAGTTGCGTCATTGGTTTTCTGACATGGTATGAAGTGTGCCATATTAGAAAATATATCCACTTCCACAAAGGTTGAATCAAACCCTCTTTGTGTTCTTGGCAACCCCAATATGAATTCCATGCTTACCGCATCCTACAACCTCTCAGGTATGGGTAACGGTTGATATAAGCCTGCATTCTACCTCTTTCCTTTTGAATGTTGACAAATTCTGCATCGGTCGACAAATATTTTGACGTCTTCTCTCATTCTTGGCCAAAAATATGATTCGTTTAACTTTGAGAACGTCTTGTCATGATAGAAATTCTTGGCCAATCCTCCACTATGTTTCTCCTTCAAAATATTATCCCTCATGGAGCATTTTGGAATACAAAGTTGTTTACCCTTAAACAATAATCCTTCCTGGATCATGTATTCTGTCCATTGACTTTTTTCCCTGATAATTGGATTCTCAGCTACTTCATACGCCTCCTTAAAATCTGGATCATCTCTGTACATGTCCCTAAGATCATCAAAACCCAATGTTTTTACTCTGAACTCCTGCAGAAACAAACATTTCCTGCTCAAAGCATCAACAACTTTGTTAGGAATTCCAGAAATATGCTTAATTACAAAAGTAAAGTTCTGCATGTATTCAACCCATTTTGCATGCTTCTGGTTCAACTTCTCCTGTTGAGTCACAAATTGCAAAGCATGATTGTCACTGTATAAAAAAAACTCCTTAGGAATTAAATAGTGTCTCCACTTCTTCAATGCCTGAATAATAGCATAGAACTCCTTTTCATACATGGAGTATTTCACTTTCGCTTCATTTGGCTTCTCGCTGAAGTATGCTATCGACCTGTCTTCTTGGCTCAAGACTTCCCCTATTGCAAATCCACTTACATCACATTTTACCTGAAATGTCTTTTTGAAATCCAGCAACACCAGAATTGGTTGTTCCGTGATTTTCCTTTTCAACAAATTAAAACTTTTCTCAGCCTCTTTAGTCCAGTGAAAATACTTGTGTCTCTTCTTCACTGTGTCCATCATCAGTGCACTAATTCCACTAAAATTCCTGATGAACTTATGGTAGAAACTAGCCAATCCATGAAAACTTCTCACCTCAAATATACTCTTCAGTGACAGCCAATTCTTAATTACCTCCACCTTATCTAGATCCATCCTCAACTTATCTGCAGAAATAAAAAAACCCAAATAAAAGAGCTCTGTCTTCATGAATGAAGATTTCTTCATATTTATCAGAAGCTTCTCTTGTTGTAGCCTCTTCATCACTGTAGCCAAATGTTTCATATGCTCTACCTTTGTTTTACTAAAAATCAGTATGTCATCAAGATACACAATGACAAATTTTCTGATGAAATCCTTCATGACTTCATTCATCAACCTCATGAAAGTACTTGGCTCGTTTGTTAAACCAAATGGTATGACAATCCATTCATACAACCCTTCGTTAGTCTTGAAGGATGTGTTCCATTCATCACCTTCTCTCATATGAATATGGTGATATCCACTTTTCAAATCAATCTTTGAAAAAAATTTGGCTCCACTCAAGCAATCCATCAAATCATCCATCCTTGGCAATGGAAATATATACCTGATGGTAATCTTGTTAATTTCTCTCGAGTCAATACACATCCTCCAGCCTCCGTCTTTCTTCGGACTAAGCACTGTCGGAACAACACACAAACTCAATATTTCTCTAACCAACCCTTTGTCCATTAAGTCCTGGACCTAATTTTTGACTTCTCCATTCTCCTGTGGCGTCAATCTGTATGCTAGTTTATTTGATAAACTAGCTCCAGGTATGAGATCAATATGACGACTCACACTTTTGATTAGTGGCAACGAATGAGGTAGTTCATCCACTACTATGTCAGCAAACTCTTCCAACAATTTCTGAACCTCTTCTAGTAAATCATCTAACCTTGTACTGGTTAAAACAATTTTGAACTTCCTGACCACAATGAATTGTGGTTCATCCTTCTTCTTAACCTCTGTAAGAGGTTCCTTCCCACTCATGAGAAGTACAGTGTTGCTTACTTTAGGTTTTTCTTCCTTGTCTTTGATTGGAAGCAACATGTGAGTTCTCTCATTCTTCTCTAGGGTGTATGTGTTCTTCCTCCCATCATGAATCACATTCCTATCATATTGCCATGGTCTACATAGCAATAGATGACAAACATCCATGGAAATGACATCACAGAGTATTTCATCTCTATATCCATCTATTTTAAATTCAACTAAACATTGTTTAGTGACATTTACCTGATGTCCTTTTTGTAGCCACGAAACTCTGTATGGGCTCGGATGTTCAATATTCTCTAGCTCCAACTTTTCTACCATCTCTGTAGAAATGATATTATCTGTGCTACGACTGTCCACGATGACTTTGTATGCCCATTCTTTTTTCTTGCATGCGGTCCAAAAAAGTCTGTTCCTTTGGACCAAACTCTCCACCTCCTTCTCTGTTGTTAAGATAACTTTTTGCATCATCAATGATCTTCCACCTTCAGCATCTTCTGCCTCAACATTCCACCTATGTGCTTCGGCAATGTTAGTCTCACCACCTTCTTTCTTTCTGTCTGGACACTCATAAGATTTATGCTCGACCTTTCCACATGTGAAGCATTTCACCACTCCACCTCTTCCTCTTCCTCTACCTCTAGTACGAGGAAAAATGTT
This sequence comes from Picea engelmannii, assembly GCA_009831015.1. Lineage (NCBI taxonomy): Eukaryota > Viridiplantae > Streptophyta > Pinopsida > Pinales > Pinaceae > Picea > Picea engelmannii. The sequence continues at coordinate 7,075 of WSFP011506069.1, read as the reverse complement.
TTTATCAACATACTGACCTCTCTGTTCAGTATGATTCCCTCTCTGTGAACTTCCACCTCTCTTGGTTTGAGTCTGAGGTTTCTTCCACTCTTCCTTGGGTTTCTGATTTCTATCCTAGGCAATTAATTTGCCTCTGGCTTGACTTCTACCTTGACCTCTTTGACCCTGCTTTCAGCTCAGCTTCTCTTCAGCCTTTAGAGCCATATGATAAGAATCTTCCACCGTTCATATGGTCATCATGATAATATCATACTGAATTCCATATCTTAGACCATTCATGTACCTGGCAAACTTTTCATCATCACTTTCATGATGACTTGCCCTGATGTTCAGGCTGTAGAATTCTTCAATGTACTCCTTCACTGTCATCAGCTTCTATCTCAAATTTTTCATTCTTCAAAATAGAGTAATTTGGTAATCCCTAGGAATGAATTATGCCTTCATATTCATGATCATCCTATCCCAACTCTTGATTTTTTGCTTTCCCTTGCAACATCTGTCAGCTTGTAGCTCATCCCACCACAATGTTGCATGTCCTTTTAATCTTGTGACAACATGTTTGACCTTTTTCTCCTCCTTGACATCTTCATAGTCAAAATATGTGTCTAGGGCTCTAATCCAATCTACAATATCTTCAACATATAGGTTTCCCTCATATACTGGAATTTCCATTTTTTCTCTAGCACCCATTCTTGCAATAGCCCTAATCAGGCATTCATTTGCTGCATCTTTTGCTGCAACTTCTTCTCCTTCATTTCCATATTCATCTTCACTTTCAGATTCAATGACATCTCCAACACCGGCTATGCGCCTATGTGTTGTCTCCATGTCCTCAAGTCTAGCGCGTATGTCATGTATCTCTCTTTCCATGGCTAGATTTGGCACCTGCCTACCCCTTCCTCTTGGCATTTCCCTCTCCTCTGGTAATCCGGGTGTTTGTCTATCTCTTCTTCTTGGGGGCATGGATGAGATTCCTTTCTCACTTTCCCTGTCTGAAGTATACAAACAAAGTCAAGCTATGATACCAATTGACGCAGACCTATCAGCCCTATGGCCAAGATCCACTCACATGATCATTCTTTATCTCCCTCGAGCTGAATCAACTCTTTAGATTCCCTGCTAGAATCATAATTATCGATCCACAGGTCCTTTTGGAATCTCTCCTATGAAAAAAACACTTGGTGTAAGCTCCTCCCTTTCGTGCGACCACAACGCTATGACGAAGGCCCAATTCCAAAGGAGATTGTTGCAACTCGCAACTAGCGAGTTCGTGAGTTGAGGTTCCCGACTCTTCTTTTCCAATCTTGCGATACCTGAAATGCCGATACGGGTATAGATCTTCCCCTGTCAACGCCTTCCTTGCGTGACCACCAGCTAGGCTAAGCGCTATCACTTCTCGCTACTCTCACCTTCATGAGTTTGAGTGTCCAACCTTGGCATGTTACTTTCATGAAACCCCGAGAAGCGATGTTGACTTTTCTCCTCGCGTTCTTGCTACTCGCGACTTCACAAGTTTTAATGTCGAGCTCTCATGCTCTTATCTCATGAATCCCCAAGATGCAAGAATTCAATGGAGTATTGACTCCTTCCACTAGGTGACACGTGTCCATCTATCTAATGCATGGGCCCACCTTGCGATTCTACCATGTGTCCCTTGTGCCCATCTTCGACAATTCACGACTTCACTTCCCAAAGCTCTACCTCCTTTGTATCCCGACATTGAGGTGTTGAGATCCTGAACTCCTCGCTACTCCTTATCACAAATCATGAATTTGGGACTTTTGGGACAAAATTCTTGACTTCCTATTCATCGATATGCCAAAATGTTGAAATCCCAACACGTCATCAACATGGGTCCCACAATGAAACTTCCCACCTTTTTGGAGTTTCGGACTTTGCAAATTCGTGAATCCTGATGCTAAGCTTTCGGCTCTTCAACCCAAGAAACCCAAAAATGATATTACGTGAGTGATCTAATGACCCCTGTTGGCTCAGATCCTACGAATGTCCTAGCTCCTTGAAATTTCGCCACTCGCGACTTGGAGCACCCAATCTTTGGGCTCTCACCCTGCGAACTTCTGAGTTCATGAGACCCCTTGATCTCTGCCACCTAACCTCCTTCAATGGATGGTTGTGATTCTCTCATGACTTTACCACTTGCAACCTCCTAAATCTTGATGTAAAGGTTTTAAACTGTAACTCCCCTACCCCTCTGCATGATCCGATAGCTCTCGGGACTTAGTGAATTCTCCACGGAGATTTCTGACTGTCCAATGCGTCCTTGACAACTCTTGTGAAGTGAACACGGTATTCCTTCACTGGAACTTATTTTCCTACAAGTAATTTTGCAATGCCTCCCCTTTGAATGCTTCAAGGTACTAAACCTCCTGAGATTTTCTTCGAAAGCTTCGAAGATCCTATCCCTCCCGAGCTTGATTGAAAAATCCTCAACTTCTTTCGGGAAACTTCCTACACGTACACCTTGCGGAACTTATTCAAATATACTCCAAGTATTTGAATATTTAGACTCTATGCACTCTTTTTGCAGCAACAGTCCTTCAATATTTCCCTCAGGTTGCAAACTCTGAGAATCTACTCAGCCTGTGCACACCTTGGACAGATCCTGTGCTTAACTTGCACTTCTACGAGAATGAGAACAATGTTATCCCTCCTGAGCTTGTAGAGACGAACTCTGACTTCTATCAATGCACACCTTGTGGACAATTTCACTGCACTCCTTGCAGGAAAATTCTTGCTCAGACAGAGAAACAATTGAAACTCATTCTTTACTCTCCCTCTCTTCACATTTCAGACATTTAATATCAAATCATACATTCACACATCAAAACAAATGCATAACAGAGAGTAACAAGCATGAGAATAACATTCAATCATGCATACACAGAAAGTATTTGAACACCATGAATCTAAATCAAGCTTCATATATTAATCTCAGAACTTCTGTACATGGGTTCTTCTACACAGCTTTATACTTCTTCTTCTCTATGCTCTCTTCATCATGCTAATATTACAATGATACAAGTGAGGGTGTCTATATCCGTTTTCCCTTTGGCTCCTAAAACTGTCTAATCTAAGAATTTAAATCTACCTACTTATATTTACTAGCATAAATGCCTCTTAGTCCTTCAGATGAGAGAGGGACACTCAAGATCTAATTACAATCTACAAGTATTCTCTTTCTTAACTATTACATTTATGTTTGGTGTATCAAACTTCAAAACATTTCAAACACAATTCATCAAGTGCCAAAATGCATTGGCATTTTGTCCCACGCTCAGTTGTTGCTGGTGGTGCTCTTGCATCATTTTGCGTCCTCTGTTTGTGTCCCGTGGGATTCTTCCAATTCCTTTTGTTTTACTCAGAGACTAGTAACTATTTTGGGAGTCACTTCTGTGTAGCACATAAAGGGTTTATTCATATGTCGTATAGAGATTCCAGGGGAATAAAAGGTCCATCGTATCTATCCTCCACTATGATTGATGCATTATATTTGTTGTATAGTGGTGATCTACCGGTAATTTGTCTCTTACTAAGTTGTGGTACTTTATCGAGAACTTCTATTGTTTATGTGTATGATGTTGTCCCTTACACTATTCATTTTTGTTCGCAGTGCTATTTCCTCTGTTACATATTTGTTTAATTTTGTGGCAAAAGGGGTATCTTTGTATTAATGGTGGGACTCTGTTTGTTACGAGATACCCACCGGAAGTTCCAAGCATCATTCTCTCCTTGGACAGGGTCACATTATAAAACCAGGCATGACAACTAGAGGCCATGGTGTTTTCGACCCTTAAGTTAAGTAGTTCGACATCGTTGTGGTACTCAAACTATACATTTCTAATTTAAAGTTGAATTATGTACTTTACTAATGTTTTTCCTGTGATGTCCGAATGGAGGGATGCCCACTTCTCAACAAAGGTACTGTCCTCTGCTCAATTTGAAAAAGGTACTTGGGTTCCATAAAAAATGGCTCTCAACTCGATTCTTAAATCAAGCAGGGAGGTCACGATTCTGTTCGTAGTTTTCTATTGTTAGAAGTAACATCACTTTATGCATCGCTTTCCTATGTCGTATGTCTGAGGGGGTTTTAAATCCTGTTTTTTTTTGTTAAAGATCCTTTTAAGGCTATAAATATATAAATATATCTATATATATACATTCATAGTCGAGCTTGATGTATTAAAGGACTCATAGCCCAAATACTAGAAATGGCGGACAACTCTAAGTATTACTTGTTTGGTAAATTCTTATATATGTTAAGCATAGTAATGGAGGAACAATAATAAATGTTTTGGGAAAAAGGCTTATCTTTGGCGTTCTGTACATTACTTCTGTGATTTAAAGGTATTTGGAAAATCTTTAACAGTTATAATGGCCATTATTACTGGACTTTGTTGATGACTGTATCGATAGTCTCTTGCTATCGAAAACTGTCTATTTGGATTTTACCCCAAAAGAAATTGTTCGGAGGCGGGGTTTCACATTCCAAATCTCTGCGTTTATTTTTGTAGAGTTCTTGTCCTTTCGATAGATTGCATCCTTCGAGTCAATTGAATTACTCTAAAAAAAATTTGGAAACTCTTTCTGTAAAATACGAAGCAATTGTTTGATAGTTATTCTAAATGGAAATGCCACAGCTATAAAATTCTTGTAGTCTCTCTGTGCACAGAATATGTAAGAAGTGTCAAACGTTAATGATGTATCCATGAAATCATTGATTTTCTTTCTTGTAGTATGATTCTATCATGATTAAATCGTCCCGTTTAGGGTAGTCTTACTCCCGAGATTAAGTTCATTCCCCTATGCTTCATCATTTTAGACTATATGAGTGAATTCTATTTTCCTTTTTTTAATTAAATTACAGAATGAAATATACATATTCATATATCGGTTATGTTCGTTCGATGATACATATTTGATTATGTTTGAAGTTTGAAACATACATATGCATATAGTAGCTTTGTTCGTTCATTGATACATATTTGGTTTTGTTTAAAGTTGAAACATATATATGCATATAATAGTGTTGTTCGTTCATAGATACATATTTGACTTCTGTTTTAAGTTTGAAACATATATATGAAAATAATATCTCTATTCATTCATTGATACATATTCGATTCTGTTTGGAATTTGATTTCTAGAAATAATTCAACAATTAAATCCTACAGTCTATTCACTAAAATTTTCGATGAGGATGTCATATGTTTTATTTATCTACAGGGTCTAAATACCATAGTAGAGGATTCCTTAAGGGATGATTCCATAATTTATGTGTAACTATTCCATAATTCAGAGGACTATATTATTCCTGAAATTGAACAACCTTTGTATAGGTTATTGTATTCATACCAGCTTTAAGGATCCCACTATATCAATAACCAATTCGTCCAATACAGGGTAAAATACTGAATATTTATGTATAGGAAAAGACTTACAACAATTATATGATCATTAAAATAGATACTAGAACTCTTTTATGTTTAGCTACAACATGTACAGTATATCCAATATAAAATCATTCAGACAGATAGAGTTTAGAGTAACAAATCTGAATTAAACTCCCGGAGAAAACAAAGGGAACAACCACGTTCCTCCCAACCATAGAACCAAACAACCACGATTACTTGCCCGATTCTCCCCTTAGCCTGACCATGATTCCATAAGGGTGAACTTGGAAATCCCTCTACAACATTGTCCTTCAATTCAGTCACTTTTTCTCCTTGCCTCACACCCATTCAGTGTTCATAACAACAAGTGAAAAAAAAAATAGGCTCTTTCCCCACATACTTAGCAGCATCCCGCCTCCTCACATATGCTTATTTGTAACTTGCCTAGGTCTTTTCCCTTCCTTGGAATTTTTGCAGCTTCCTAAATCCTTGATTTTCAGGGGCTGCCAATGGTCAAATCACTAATTTTCCACTTGTAAAAATCAGCCCAGGGGTAGTTCCAACATGTTCCCCACTCATGGAGTCATGGTCAGTTACTTTTAACATGGTTGTTCCATTTGTCTTCCTACAATCAATATAAAATATTCTATTTTTAAACAAGTGTCATTGTGAAATACTTAGTTGGGTCAAATCAGAGTTCTTCCCAATAGTCATAATAATTTATTAAAATTAACAAATTTAAAATTCGGAATTTCCATAAATGGCAAAATTCTTCCAAATTTGAATTTACCAAAAACGGAATAATTTCCCAGAAATTTTAAATTTCCAAAATATTTTATTTTGGGGGATGTCACATGATGAACATCACCTCATCATCGCAATGTGACAAAAATAGCCCTTTTAAGCCAATGTGATGAACGTAGCCATAATGTTGCATTGTGACAAACATGGAATCGACACATTCTCACAAGCATAACAACATCACAATTTGATTAGCATACCCTTTCATTGTAATGTGATGAGCATTGTCCTATCCTCCCAATGTGATGAACATAGGAATATTGTTGCAATGTGATAAACTTAGCCTCATCATCAGAATGTGATGAACAATCCATCATCATTGCAATTTCATGCAAATATCTTGATGTCTTATTGTGAGAAATATTTTGAATTGTCACAATGTGTCAAACATAACTTATTGTCCCAATATTGACAAGAGATGGCCTATGTCAATGCAAAAAATTTTTAGTGATGTGTTTATGATGTGTTTAATTCATTTTTTTTATATATTACATTTAATTCATTATATATATGATTCCTTTATATTTATGTTGATTTTTTAATTACCTCTCATCCAACATAAATTATATGTGTTTATGATGTGTTTAACTCATCCTTTTATATGATGCGTTTAATTTTATTTGTATATATATATATATATATATATATATATAATTCATTTAATGATGTGTTAAATTCATTATATATGGTAGTGTCACATGACAAACATAGTAGCATAGCAATGGGATGGACATTTCTCTATCAACGCAATTTGATTAACATGGAATCAACATCACAATGTGATGATAATACCCTCGACGTCATAATGTGTCGAACGTAGCCATTAATGTTGCATTTTGAAAAACATGGGATTGTCACATTCT
>WSFP011506066.1:0-13453 GCA_009831015.1 Picea engelmannii | reverse complement strand
GCATTCATTCCCTTAGCATTAAAGCTAAATTCTAACTTATCATCCTTGGAAGCTAGCACAACAGGCTTTATGTATCCAGTCTCTACTACATCCCATACATCAAATCCTAAGGCCATTAGGTATGATCTCATTCTAACCTTCCAGAATGCAAAATTCGTTCCATCAAATAGAGGAGGCCTAGTGACTGAAGTCCCTTCATGGCTTGTCATGTTTAAGCTCTAGGATCTACCTTTAGATGAAAGGGGGCCAACTCTGATACCAATTGTTGGACAACTGAGAGGGGGGGGTGAATTAGTTGTTACCGTGCTTAAACAATTATGCTTCTTTTAAACTCTTTGCTGAGACACTAAATGATGATCACAATAATGCAGGGAAATAAATAATGGCATATTTAGCATCAGTCACACATATGAGAAACACAGAGACAAATATTTCCTGAGGAAACCCATACAGGGTAAAAACCTCTTTTTCTTTATATGATAAGTAATAATTACATTCTTTACATTATCATACATATGAGCACCAACTCATAATGAGGCTACAACCTCTGTTTTGCTAGCTGCAACTTGCTAAGAGCACCAACTCTCTGTTTTCTCTAGCACCCACTAGAAGGAAGCACCAACTCCCTGGTTTCTCTAACACCAACTAGAAGGAAGCATCAACTCCCTGGTTTCTCTAGCACCCACTAGAAGGAAGCACCAACTGCCTGAGTGTTTCCAGCACCAACTGGATGGAAGCACCAACTTCCAATCCTACAGGCACCAACCTGTAAAACAAAGAACAAGAGTTCTCCCTTGCACCACCCTGCCACCCTGGTTTCTCTGGCTGCAACCAGATGGAAGCTACAACTCCCTGTGTTCAAGCACCCACTTGAACTTCTGAGGACAACAGTCCTCCCAAGCACCTCCCAACCTCCCTCAAATATAAATCTTTGATACTAAACCTCATTACAGCGATATAAAGTTATTCAATGGCTTACCAATCTTGTCGCTGTTCTGTTACACTGCGCTGCCCTATCTGCATCAGTGTCTTCTGCACACCCCTTACACTTTCTGTTCTTCTCCATTTTATGCTTTCTGTGCCATATCCTTTCAATGCAACATTCCTCTACTGTGCATTTTCTGCTCCTACGCTCTGTATCCTTGTACACCCCTGAAGTTCTCCTCCACAGGGACAACGACGACTCCCTCAACAACAACAACCCATCTCTTCTCTGTACCGTGTATATATATATTCTGTGCCCCTCGTGCATGCAATGTGCGCCAGCCTCTGCATGCTCACACCACGTCGATATCCTCCACCTCTCGAGTGCTCTGCCTGATCATCATGATAACTCTTCAGCTTCACTGGCGGTTTTCCCACGCGTTCAGCATTACTGGGTGTTATGCTGAGATTCCTCAGCCTCTCTGTCAGTTGAGACTCTTCTTCTTCTCTGTAACAGTCGAGCTCATGCTTTTTGTTTCAGTTACAAGCTCTTTTTCCTCCAGAACAACCCCTTTCACATTCTGTCTCATTTTCTTTTATTCACACCCCCATGGAGGTTCCACTTCCCATTTCCTTAGGCAAAAAGGAAGACACCTGTCCAAGCAACTGAAAGGCCAACAAAAACGCTAACTGATTTGCAATCATGAGTCCGTTTTGCTAACAGAATCCAAACTCAGTAGTTAACTGTGAGAGAGAACAATAACCCTCCGATCAATACTTGATCCAGTGGTTCAGATCCAATCGGGATTTCACTCATCGTGATTTCAGCATTCTTGGTGCATTGGTTTCTTTGCCTCTCCAAGTTGCGATCCCCGAAACTTCGATATGAACTGGAATCAACGATCCAGAATCTGATCTCCTTTTAACGGTTGTGATTGAATCGGGATTTCGCATATCGCGAAATCGGGGTTTTCGTTGCATTGTGTTCTTTGCATTTTGAATTCACGATCCGCGAAACTCCGACACGGGCTATGATCAACGGTCCAGGTATGACCTTGATTCAACGGCTACCATTGAGTCACAATATCGCATATCGAGAAATCGGAATTTACATTGCATTGTGTTCTTTGCCTTTTGAATTCGCGATCCCCGAAACTCTGATATGGAGTTACATCTACGGTCTTGATCATTTCTGGATCTGACGGTCCAGATTCACTCGCGATTTCGCATATCGCGAAATCGAGATTCTCGTTGCATTGTGTTCTTTGCCTCCTGAATTCGCGATCCCCGAAACTCCGATACAGACTTGAATCAATGGTCCAGATGCGATCTTTATTCAATGACTGCGATTAAATCGCGAGATCGCTCATCGCGAAATCGACATTCCTGATGTCAAGTGACTTTGTCATTTCAAAGTCCCGATCCCTGATACTCTGCTGACGTCACATGTGGTTTGACACGTGTTAAATACTGCCACATGTCACTCTGATTCATGACTTACATGTGCCTGAAGTGTTGAATCTGCCTGACACCTGTCATTACCTGGTTGTGCCACATGTCCCTAGCTGACGTGGTCTGCTGTCGTGAGTTGGATCGACGGTCTAGATCACATGTTGATCTGATGGTTCAAGTTCAGTCGGGATTTCTTTCATTGTGATTTCGGGGTTTCTGTTGTAATTGTTCACGGGACTCATGAAACTCCGATTCCCGATTCTCCGATGAAGCCTCTTGTCGAGCTTCTCCTGGTGGCACCCGATCGCTGCCACGCGTCCTTCCAAATGGATGGTCCCGATTATGTCAGGATATCGAGACTTTCAATGTCCCGGTTCTCACAACCTCGAGAACTCCGATCTCCTGATGGCTTATCTCCCTCGCAGCTTTTGCAGATCTGACGGTTGTCAGCCTTTCTGGAAATTTGAATGGGATCCAATGGTCATTGGATCTCTGTCTTCCTTCTCCTCTGCAAAGTCACTGGATCTTGAGCTTTGCTGCGCGCGTTCTCCTTGACGTTGTTTCTCCTAATATTTCACTTCCGAATCCCCAAGGGATTCTTGGACTTCTGCGCCTCTGCAGAGTCTTCACATGCACACTCTGATCCTGCCATCTTCACTGTTATACTTCAGCCATCATCACTACTGTACTTGCCATCAATGACAAGTCTATGCTGCCTGTACAACATGCCAACAATCCTTTGTACATTCTTCCTGTATCCATGCCATATTCATTGCTGTTCTTGCCATCAATGACAAGCATATGTTACCTGTTAAACATTTTCCAACAGTAATGGAGTTATATGTATAAGTAATAAAGGTTAGCATAATAGGGAGGCCACATGTGAAATGGGGGAGAATGTATGTGTGTGTGTGTGTAGGTCAATAGAATCATTAGAGTAGACATGAAATTATGATTTAGTTATATGGATGTGGGTGGGTTATTTGGAGGAGGTTCTCCTAAAACACAAATTTATTCTATATCATTGTTATTATCCATTTGAAAGTCATGCTCCATGCTAATACTTGGTGTACAATGAATGTATGTTATTTTATTACATTATCTTGTGTACTTGAATCATGGTAGAATTTAGAGAAGCTTAGAAGGAAAATGGGATCACTAAGAGCTTAAACACTTGACCATGATGAATCCATGACTACCCATCACTAGATAATCATGTAGGAGTGTCTTCTTGATTCAACTTGTAAAACTATGTTTTGGCCATTTGAAACTTGTAGATAAAGGATTCAATGAAGATCTTAATACAGCTCATGGTGTTGTCCATTGACTCTTTTTCCTCCAAGATGGTAAGAAAAACATCATCAACAAAATTCCCATTAACCATTTGATCAATGTCTTACTCTAGGAGGGAAATTCTTTTGATGTGACAATGATTAGTGTGATGATAAATAATGTGGGAAGATCACACTCAAGCAGAGTTCTACACAAGAAAGTGTGATTATATATGCAAATGTTAGGGTTTAGATTCCCTATCAATAAAGGAGGTAGCCTAGGGCCTATATGGTCAACACATAGATGGCTGGTGCTAAAGGAAAACCTTTCCTAATCAGCTTGAACATGCTAACTTTCTAAAATATATCTTTATTAATAAAAATGTAGTTTGAAGCATCTAAAAAATATTACCACATCCTAAACAAAAACAACTGGTCAAAGTCATCTACCCATAACATGGATTAGATAAGAGGATATTCACCACAATCATATGCTTTTTCAAAGTCCAACTTGATGAAAATGGATTTTATCCCCATGCATATAGCCCATTGCATACCATACCAAACAACCACTAGATTGTTGAGGACAATTTTTTCTTTGTTGATTGAATTTAGTCTAGCTCGAGTGGATGAGAGGAGTGTTATCCTTCTCACCCAGGTTCAATTCTCTCAAGTGAGATGTTGATCTATTAATATGTATATTTGTTTAACAACTTTGAGCCCTATTTTTGACTTGGCCTTGTGCCCTGAAGAATCTAGGGTTTACCTTGTGTACCATCTTTGTAATGAGAGGAAGTGTATGGATGTTTTCCCTGAGATATGTTACCCAGATTTTTTTTTCCTATGTTGAAACTCTTTTTCTTTGGCCTAATAACCTGAGGTAAGATATATTGTAGTCTTAGCCAAAATATTGTAAGAGACATTGATGAGAGTAACCTATAGTTGGTAATCATGTATGGGTCCTCCATTTTTGGGATAGACTTGATAAAGCTTCTATGGATAGAAAACCCAAGTGATTTCTTTTGGATAGATTCTTTGTACACCATGATTAGTTTGGGACCTACAACATCCAATATGGATTTGAAAAACTCACATAGGAAGATGACCAACCTAGAACATTTATCATCATCAGTCACCATCAAGGCTTATGTCAAATCCAATAGGGTAAACCCTTAGTCACTTACTCTTTCTTATTCCAAGGACACTTTTCAAGGGGCAAGGTAAATGATCATATGCATGGCCACCTTCTGGGCATTCATCATGCCTTGGGACTAAAAGATAATGTGATAATGGATAGAAAATTCCCATTCAATCCCTTCTTCTTTGGTAACCATTCTTTAGACAATATTGATCCAGATAGATATCGGTGGCCACCCACCTATTCCACTGACTCAAAGAAAAATTTTCCATTTTGGCAGTTTTTTACAGCTATTCGAGTCCCAAACTTTCGAGGCCGTTTTGAGGCCCTAAACGATGTTTTTTTGGACTTTTTGGGGCCAACGGTTGCCTAAGGCTTATCTTAACCACCGACTAAATTTTTACTTCTTGGATAGACCTTTCGATGAGGTATCGATTGCCCCAAACGAAGATGATATGCAAAATTTACGCTCCCAGGAAGTTGACGTATCAACTACCCCCCTCAGGGCTCACAAACCTTTTGGCTTTTCATCTTCCGGGGTTAGGGTTTTGGATTTTACTTGTGTTAAAAATGCCTTTGGAGCATCATTGTAACAATCACCTTTTTGCAACTGTGAGTATCCTTCACATCTCTTCTCAGAGATAAGATGCCACCATTATAGCGAGTCTTTCACTCTATATTTATACAATTTTGTACATTTCGCTCATTAATAGAAATTGTGTATTATTGTATCTATGTTTCTATGGTTATATCTCTGATATATCTATGTTATATTGTTGGATATTTGATATATCTCTTCACATTTATTTATTATATCTCCACTCTCATTTCGTATCAAAAGATAATCCAGATCAGTGGTATCAGAGCAGGCTTCTCTTGATCATTTTTTAGTGCATGTCCCCGACGAGGTACGAGTAGAGAAATTTGGGTCTTGAGCTTGTCTCTCTTAAGGACAATTGCTCTTGCACACCCAACAAACCCTCCATGGTGGAAGAAAATAAAATCGACGGAGCAAAATATTTTATTAATCCATTTCTTGAGAAATCTCTCACACAACAGAGGGACGAAATGATGGAGAATTTTTCCCACATCCTTCAACACTCGCCGATAATAACAAGCATGTCTTCATCAAGTGACCACTTTGGAAGAACCTCTCCTTTAAAGGTATAAGTTAATTTTTATTTTCCTATATTTGAAGGTTAGATAGATGTGGATGCCCTAGAAAAATGGTTAAATTTGCTAGAAGGTTACTTCTCAGTTCACAATTTTTCCAACAGGGAAAAGATCACCTTCGAACTCCTGAAGTCTCTCCCCCATGTCAAACATTGGTGGGAAAATTACTAGGAGCAAAGTTCCACAGAGGATTCTGGAATATATGGGGTCGAGCCCACTTGGGATTTTTTGTGGATGCGGTCAAGGAACAATATTACCATGTTGGTAACTATGGCGACCAATACATGAGATAGACCACACCATGTCAAGAAAGGGGCTAAGCAGTGCCAAATTTCACCAATACCTTCCATACCTTGTGCACCAAGATGGGTGTCAAAGACTCTGAGAAAAAATTGGTTATGAAATATCATGGGGCTCTACACAGATACATCCAAACTGAAATGGATTTTCTAGACATCTCATTACTAGGTGTTGCTTATCGATATGTTGTTAAAATCAAGCAGAAATTTAAGAACCAGAACACGCAGGAGTTTGGGTCTGCAAATCCACAACAACCAAAGTATGGTAAAGACGACCCTAAAAACCAGCCTTCATAAAACCAATCCAAGCCACAGGAAAATAAGGGTAACAAAAAGACGAAGAAGGACACTGCAAAATGTTGTGATTTCCACAAAATCCCTGGGCATGACACTGACAAATGTTGCTCAAATTTTTTATTGGTGGCCAAGTTCAAAGAAAAGGAGCCAAACCCTGATTCATAAAATACTGGCAGAAGAAAAATCATCGACACAGACCCCACTACTACTGTCACGACCGCAATTATTCAAACAAAAGAACCAATAGATTTTGAAGAGGGGCGACGAATTTTTCATTCAAAGATGTGGGTTAAGGGGACCCTACTGCATTTTATTGTTGATAGAAGAAGCCAAAAGAACCTCATATCAACAGAGGTCATCAAACAGTTGGGATTGCCGACAACACCACACTCACATCCATACAACATCGGGTGGATTCGCTAGGGATGAGATATTCATGTTAGCCAACATTGTCGATTGTCATACAACATCTAACCCTTCAAGGATGAGGTATTATGTGATGTTTCCCCATTCGATATCTGTGATGTTCTTTTGTTCCAACCATATATGTGGAAGCACCATGTTATTTATGAGTCTCGACCCCGTAGTATCATTGTTACTCTGAGGGGCCATCTCTATAGGATACCAGAGGTAGTTTCAACTATTGTACCACCTAAACAATGCCTCAAGGTAGTATATCATACTAAAAAAATCAACTTCTTCACAATCTGTTCAAAAGGTGAATAGAAGGACACTGCAACCACTACAACCTCGGTCCAAGCACCTTCTATCCAACAGAAGCATGTCGACAAGATTGCAACAAATTGCAAAGATTCCTTCTGCACACAATCATCTCAGGTAGCCCAAATAGTTAAAAATGTTCAACCCCTCCAACATCAGGTTTGTGACAACCTTCCACAAGCCAAGCAATGAAACTTCTCCCGCAAGGCAAGCAACTTACCAAGGTTCATATTCAACAAATGCTTCCCCATCTCACATGGGAACTGAACACAATGGAGACCATTGCTTCCTAAGGAGGGAGGATTGACATAGATGGATATCGGTGGCCACCCATATATTCCTCTGGCTCAAAGAACAATTTTCCATTTTGGGATTTTTTTACAGTTTTTTGAGTCCCAAACTTCTGGGGCCGTTTTGAGGGCATAAGCAAATATTTTTTGGACTTTTGGGGGGCTAGAGGTAGTATAAATCAATATTAGGTCCTTGAATAAAGTCGTTCTTCTCGAATATACCTTTCCGAAGAGGTATCGAACACCCCAAACAAAGATTGTATGCAAAAGTTACGCCCCCAAGAAGTTGGCGTATCAACTACCCCCATTGGGACACACAAACCTTTTGGCTTTTCATCTTTCGAGGTTAGGGTTTTGGATTTTACTTATGTTAAAAAGGCCTTTGGAGCCTTATTGTAACAATTATCTTCTTGTGAATTTGAGTAGTGGTCACATCTCTTCTCAGAGATAAGCTGCCACCATTCTAGCAAGTCTTTCACTCTGTATTTCTACAGTTTTGTACATTCCGCTCATTAATAGAAATTGTGTATTACTGTATCTTTGTTTTTATGGTTATATCTCTGATATATATATGTTATATTATTGGATATCTGATATATCTCTATACATTTCTTTATGATATCTTAGCTCTCATTTTGTGTCGAAAGATAATTTAGATCAAATGTCTTCAGGGCTCTAATATTTTTAAAAGCCTCCTTGATATCTAGAATCTAAAAAAAATCCTTACTGGGATAGTCCTTAGTTTTAAGCCAGTGGAATCAAGATTCAATTTGGGCACTCTAACCTCGTTGCATCTACCTTCAAAAATTGATAAAGTTTGTCCATATAAGGTTTTATAAATTCACTACAAGGAGTAAATTAAATCCATTGAGAGACCTCCTCAAATTTTTCATTGGTTTCTCTATGAGGAAAAAATTGCATGGATGATATCTATTGATCAAACCCTCACATTAATGTTATAGTTCGAATATTAACATAATTGCACCGTTCAATCCATCCATTCTTCCTTGGTTACATGGGAAACAAGTTCCAAATATACATATTGACTTGTTAAAAAGTTGGTTGTTGCAAATGGAAGACACTAGGTGGGTATCTGGACTTCCTTATCCACATATTGACTATTCCCCATGATATTGAGTAAACAATGGGTTGATGGACAAAATGAGCAACTTCTCCTAACACTTGCAGTAGCCTATTGTCATCATAGTTAATGAAAAATGTGTTACACTCTTATAGCATGGATTTATCAGGATACTTGATCACTCTCTTAGAGCTATCCCTAAGGTTAGACCAAGTGAACTATAAGTTTGATTAATCCTATTTCTAGTACTTGTTGGGGTTGTAAAGGCCAAGCTTGACATTAAGGCAATTCTAGTTTGTGCACTTTTGTTCGGACATGTGATAGGGTTAACTCGAATTATCATATTGAAACTCTACATTGTTAAAGTCACCACATGGTAACCGTTTTACCTTTGAGAGTTATTCAGATAGTTAGTGTGATATCAATGTTCTCTCTTTTTCTTTGTTAGGTGCATACAAGTAGGCAAGGCCAAGGACTACATTGTCAAGATTAAGAAGCACCATACTCAACTGCTAGAAGGATTCATTCCATGGTCTGTTATGCATTTTGATAAAGGAGGAGAGATAAGGGTGGATTCCCCCCATGCCCCTCTTCATGCATAGTATGACACACAACAACCCCATGCCAGATGTAACTCAAGGCAATGCTTTAGGTAAACCCAATCTCTTTCACTTCCTACGAACAAAAAATGTCTCGTTCTAAATCCAAAGAGTGAACTCTACAAACCATGGTATTCTTGACTAGGTTTGTAAGACCCCTCATATTCCATAATGAAACCTGGATTATAAACTTTCCATAAAACATTCATCTCCTCACTAGATTTACCACTTAAAATCTGGTAAGACTTTTGAGTCACAAATATATTTTTCTCTGAAGTATGTGTTACTTGCACATATAGGGTTATTTTCTTGGGTATTATTTGAAATTCTTCAGTGTCAATGAAAGCATTACCATCTAGGCTCTAAGGTGGATTCATGTCCCTGGAACTATCACACCTAATAGGAGGAAGCAACCTAAGAGGAGCCAATTGGTTCTTGGGCCTATTGCTATGTCTAATTTCTTCGAAGAGACAACCTAAAGGAAGCCATGTTGTTACTCTAGTCCCACAAACACCTTCAATCTTATAATTGGAGATTAGAAACACTAAGAGATAACACTTGGATCTCTTGGGGTGAGACCTCATAACTTATTATAGGGGAGAGATTATGAAAAATGTTGGAGTTATTTTAGGGTTAGATGGAATGTAATTAAGGGTAATGAAATACCTTATGCTTCAAGTATAAAGTAAACAAAATGAATATTATAGTTGGAATAATCGAAGATTCTATAATGAAGGTTTCTCAATGATGTTTCATTACTTTCAAGAATGCAACATGCATGCAGGTTAGAATGAGGGCTTGACCTATTAGAAGGTTGAGTTCATATACAAGGTGATGTGAAATGATAACCAAATGTTCATCCCTTTTCCTAAATGTAGGGAACATGGGAGAATTGGGTAGATTCTCATTTGACTAAGTAAGTATTACCCCCATGAAAATAAATCAACTGTCTAAGGAACGTCTGAGGGATAACTAAAATGGAATTGAGCCATGAATGACTTGGGAGTAGGTTAGATACAATATTTTCATCAATAATAGAAAATATGTGTTCATAGTCTTAGGGAAAAGACTGGAAAAAGAGAGGTGACAATGATGGGATTCTCTTCCATGTTGTTGAACACTTAGAAAGACAACATGGTAGGGATACATTTCTTAACATTGAGAGCACAACACACTGCCATGGTGGGTACATTGATGGTAGATACAAGGTCAATTATATTTCACTTCATGATCATATTATCATGTTCAACTTGAATATAAAAGTAACATTAGGCATGCACTCAATATTATGGAGTAAGGGGAAAGGTTAGACAAGAGGGAGAACAATGAAATTTGGTAAGTTTAGGAGATACATTAGTGAGTGATTGTATAAGGATGTATCTTTTCTTAGGTTAGGTATGAAATATATCCATTAGGGGCATGTTGGAAGCATGGGAAGAGATGTCATCAAGGATAAAATAAGGCCTAGAATGAGTATTTAAAAAATAGACTTGGGTAGGGGGAGGAGGAGAAATCCCATCACGTGAGGCCTTAGGTTAATACTTAGTAGGGATAACTTCAAAAAGAAAGGATGGGTAATTTTTGATGTCTATGATGATTAAGAATGTTCCTTACAAGGGTAAGATTGACTAGATGTAGGTAGTTCATAAGGAACCTTCTTTTTTAAGAAGGCTTGGGTTCATCTTCTTCTTATTTGTCATTGAAAGAGTTAGAGGGATTAAATTAAGGATAATTTTCCTTGGGAGAATTTTTTGTTTCAATGTTTTCATGTTCAAGCATAGGGTCTTGGTATATTCATAGCTTGGAAATGGTGGCTACAAGGACACATTGTTCTTAGAGGCTTTATCAATGTTCTTATTCTTAAGGGTTTGCCATTCTTCTATATTATGAGTGTATACTTTTGATAAATGCACCACATGCCAATATCATAATTTGATGCAATAGGTAATTCTTAAATCATATTCTTTGTAAAATAAACAACCTTGATTTCAATGGTGTGTCTTTTAATGACACTATCACTAGTTGCATTTTTGTTTGATTGGGTTAGTTTTGGATTTGAGATTTTATTTTATTGCCTAAAGATTTTATAGTTATTGATTCTAGCATTAGGACTAAGTGTATGGCTTCCTTGTAGCTTTGACAATTGGTTTTATAATGCTCTTTTTCATTAGTAGCGATTTGTAAATGGTAGGCTTATGGCCCATCCATCTTGCCAACATAGATCATCTATGGAATTAATTTTTTTTTTTGGTGCAAATCATAATCACCATTTGAGATCAAACTTCACAACGTGAATTCATTACATGGGGTGAATGGATTTGTGCAAATATGGTTTCAATGGATTGACTTCTTGGTTTATTTTCTTATGGGTAGTTACAAATGAGATATATACATTGTTTATTAGAGTTTTCATGTATTCTTACTTACTAGCGGTATTTTGTAGATTATGGATTTGGATAAAAGAAAATATTTGTTCATTGTGGATAGGCTGAAAATCTTCTTTGTCCTCTGATCTTTAAGAATACTTCTTGTTTTTGAGTCCTTTATCTTTATGCTACTACCCATGCTTCTTCCCAAGCTTCATTTTCCCCCATCTCTCTTGGGTTGTGTGATCCCTTGAGTAAGGTGTCTCTTTGTTATAAATCTACCTCCATGAATTCCATTCAACAAGTGGTTTGTTTCATCTTATTATGGAGTCAAGATTAAAACTTTGGTCTTCATCGAATTCATTTGAATGTTCTAATCATCCTTTTAAAATAACTAATCACTCAACCTTCATACAATATTAGAGGAGAGATTATTTCAAATCCATTATATATCTAACCTACCCATTCATAGGATTTTGATCCCCAAAGGATTCAACTTAGCTCTTTATATTCTTCTTCTACAATTTTGTGCTTGCCTCCTCAACTGCAATGAAGAAAATCTATTTCATTGGCTTATTATGGAGTTTCAGTGAACCCCCCCAAGTAAGCTCTACATAAATATTTAACATTTCTCCAAGAAGGTATTCCTCCATTGCAATATTGAATATAAGAGTTGAATAAGGGTTTTCGTTGATGTTGGCATAAAACTATTGTCCATTTCATTTGTGGAGATGACATAGTCTATTTTTATAGATCCCATAACTCAAGTGGTTGCGAGGAAAAGTAGTTATCCTCTTTGCTTAGGTTCAAATCCCACTTGGTTACATGTTTTATCTTCATCAATTGATTGTTGTTGTTGACTTGGAATTATGCCTTGAAGAATATGGGTTTTTCCTTGGGCACCATCCTATAAATGAGGGGAAATGCCTGAGATTTTTCCCTTGGGACATATTATCTAGAAAAAGGAAAGTGTAGGAAATGCTTCCTTCACTTTAACCTTGACTTTCCAAACTTTTCTATTGCTTATGCATTTCTTGGGATGAAGTTCCAGATGAAGCATCTAACACTTGTCTTCCCAATTTGTAGTTAACTTACAATGCTAGCAAAAATTTCTACTACTGCATGGGTTGCTTGAAATTCTCTTGTTGTTCATGTTCCTCTAAACTTGATACCATCTTGGGGAAATTTTCTAGCCATTCTTAACTTAGAAAAATTTAGGATTATGGGAGGTTTCTTGCTTCTTCCAACAATAAGCCTCAAGATTCCATTTATTTCCATAGAAGGAACACACCTCAGAGTATCAATAACTAGCAACTTGATGGCCCTTCTTCTTGTAGTAGTAAGAAAGGTCAAGAATGACTTGCTTGGTGCATAACTATTTTATTTTTTCTTGTGCTTTCTAGATTGGTTACTTGGTATTCCAAGTGTTGGTGTAGTTTTGGATGGCATAAAAATCCCTTGGCTACCCTCATTCAAGATTCTACAAGCACATTGGAGTAATGTTTTTATTTCGACTCCTTTTCTTGTTTCCTTTTCTTCAACCACAATGACAATTTCTTTGGTCCTTCTTTCCTTGACAAAGGTTGTCTTTGTAAGTTTTAAACATGTGAAGTAAAGAAATGCATATAGATTCTCCCGCAAGACAAAAATTAATCAATGGCTCATACATATAGTACACATAGATTTTATACCGGAAACCCTCAACCGAGAAAACCTTTCTTATATTCATATATCGAATTTCACCATTCACCATACAATATATACAATTTTTTTAGGTATTCCGTAGATACCAAAACCCTAATCCCTTAATCCAGGATTAATTTACAAAATCCACTAAAAATAG
>WSFP011506065.1:0-13453 GCA_009831015.1 Picea engelmannii | reverse complement strand
CCTTTGTCATGCGTTGAAGACACTTTGCGTAAAAATGTGTTGCAAACCACAATGGTCTATTTTTATTTTGAATTTTTGTCCAATCAGGTAGTGTCTCCAAACTCTTAGGGAATACACAATGGATAATAACTCCAACTCATGTGTCGCATAGTTCTCCTCCTTCTTTCTTAATTTCCTTGAGATGTAAGCGATCACTCAACCATATTGCATCAAGACTCTACCTAAGGCTTCCTTGGATGTGTCAGTCCATACCAAGAAGCCCTCGTCCATGTTTGGGACTTTTAGTATTGACGATGTCATCAAAATGTCCTTGATCACTCGAAATTCTTTTGTGCATTTTGCGATCCATACAAACTTCTTTTTTTTCTTCTGCAATTCCATGATCAGATTTGATACCTTCAAAAAGCCTTCGATGAACCATCGATGATATATTTCTATTCCCATAAATATACATACTTTCAATACGTTCGTCAATGTAGGCCATTCCATAATAGCCTCTACCCTTGATAGATTCACAGAGATGCCTTCTTCAGAGATAACATGCCCTAAGTAATGAATCCTCGACTGATAATATGATCATTTCAATAGTTTCCCATATAATTTTTTTTCTCGTAAACACTGTAGTACCAAGCGTAAATGGACTTCTTGTTCTTTAGTCCTTCGAGAATATATCAATACATTTTCAATGAGTACTTGAACAAACTTGTCCAAGTATTTGTGGAACATCACATTCATCAAGCTCATGAATACCCTGGGGGAGTTTGTCAGTCCAAATGGTAAAACGGTAAAATCGTAATGCTCAAACCTCGTCTTGAATGCGATATTAGGAATGTCTTCCTCCTTGATATGTAACTAGTAATATCTTGATCACAAATCAATCTTTGAAAACACATTCCCATCGTTTATTTGGTCAAATAAATTGTATATTCTTGGAAACATATACTGGTAATTGATCGTTTCCTTGTTCAATTGATGGTAGTCAATATAGAGTCTCCATGACCCATCCTTATTCTATATGAAAATAAGAGGTGCACCCTAATCTGACACACTTGGATGTATAAGTCTTAGGTCCAACAAATCCTTCAGTTTCATTTTCATGTCCTGTAACTTAGGGGTCGACATCTGAAAAGGTGTTCTTACTATCGGTTCAGCTCTAGTTTTTAAGTTTATGGTAAATTCCATCTCTCTTTCAGGTTCTAAACTTGGTAACTCTTCTAGGAACACGTCTGGAAAATATCATACTATCAAAAGGTTTTCTAATCCTTCTGCCACAGCCTTGTCGTTCAATGATAATATTGCATATAGCTTGCATCCTTTGTGCATGCTCTTCCATAGCTATAGGGAAAAAATGAGGCTTAAGGAAACTCCCTCATTCCTTCCTACAATCAGTCATCTTTGTCCCTCATCATTGTTCAAACTCAACCATTTCTTATTACAGTTGAGTATCGCATCATGCGATTCCAACCAGTCCATATTGTTTATGACGTACAGGTTGGCCTTCATTACAAAATATCCTAGGTTTACGCTACAATCTATAACCTTTCCTCTACCCTTTTTCTTGGCTCCGGAAGCCATTTCCACGTAGCTAAACTCATTGTGTTCAACTTCCTTTACCTTCATTATTTTTAGTTCTCCACCAGAAATAAATCTCTCTGTATCATGAGGATATATAAAAATACTAATGGTATGGTCAGTGATGGTACCTTAAGTCTTAAGCACAATATATTAGTTCTTGGTGTGGAATTTATTCACTGCTGCATGAATCATGTGGGACTTTCCGAAATCTCCAACTGTAGTGTGTGCGGATGACCCAAATTCTCTAGCTCACTCAATTGGATAATCATGCTGGTAATGCTTCTCTCCACATGTAAAACATATGGTCTTCAGTCCAGTACTCCTAGTCCTCGAAGTACAATATGTTGGCCCACCATACTGAAACCCTCGTTTGTTCTACTGAACATGCCTAAATTGTTTCCGGAGAGGATGACGCTTTTTCTACTGCTATGGTCCTATGTAGGGAGTTCGTTGTTGAGGATCCGATCATCGTCGTCTCGTAAACATGGATCCTCTCAGAGTACCCTGATACCGTGTTGAATTCCTATCTTGTGTCTAATGTTGTTTCTCACTAGATGCCACTTGTCCTGTCAGTCTCACAAGAGTCCTACCCTGACCCCCGATGATCAAATCTTCCTCAGGTAAGAGAGCCTTCTAAACTGCATCGTGAAACATCTGAGGCATTAGGATCCTCACTTTTGTATGAATGTTGACATTAGGGCATAACAATTTTTTTTTGACCTTGACCTTTTTAGTGTTAAGATGTGGAGCATACCAAAGAAGCTCCATGAATCAGGCCTCATACTTGGGCACCGTATGACCATCGTATCATAAGGTGTTGAACTCATTGAGTTGGAGCTAATTGAATTCCTCTAACAAATACCTCTCCCAAAACCATTCCTCGAATAGTTCCCATGACATGTCTTCGACGACCATGTTCAGTTGTGGTAGGAGTGTCTTCCACCATAGAAGAGTGCTCCTCTTCAACTGACAAAACGTATTGAGGAATTTCATGTTGGAGGTGTAGTAGAAAAGTGTGAAGTAGATCATCATGTTATCCAATCATGCCTTGGAAATCATGTCCTCTGTGGCACCCATGAACTTGAGAAACTTAACCTTCTTGATTTCTCTATGAATGTTTCCAGTACTGACTAGGGCACACTATGAACCCTTAGGGGGTATAGGTTCCGTCGCCTCATCTCTATCTAGATGTTTAATCAAGGCCTATGAAATCCTCTGAAATGACCTCATAAACCTAACCACATCCACCACGGAAATCAACTCCTGTCCAATAACCTTCTCTTCTCCTTGGGGCCTAGACCCCTCTAGCATGGATGCTATTAGAGGCATTGCACCTCCTCGCTTAGCACCATATCATCTGCCTCCACAATGTACTCTTACCATGATTACCTATAGAGACACAATTCAATTTAATTAGTGATAAATTATTAATGAAGTTTTTAATGCAGTGGAAGATGTAATGATCCCAAGTCATGGGGCTGAACCCTCTCTGATACCATATTTATCGTCCCCTCCGTTATGACTAGGAAAGCGAAGCACATGGTAATTTTTTTTTTCTTTTAAAGAATTAGGAAATTAATGTCAACACATAATTCATAGCAACGCCTAATCAATTACATCATAATCAATCATTACAATGACTCATCGTCATATTCCATAACAACGCAACCCATGCATCAATCATAATTAGTAACGACACATGATTAACACATCAACGCATTAGATAACGACACAAAATAAACATGTATCATAAATGGCAACGCAAGATCAACTCACCACATATATATAACACAAATAACTACCCACCCAACCTACCCTGCAAGGTTAAGACGTCCAAGACACATAAGAAACGCTCAAGCCTAGGATTCATTCACTTGATTTTGACCATTTAAGGTCTCATGGTTGGCGACTATTCTGAGCAATGAGGAGGAGTCTACATCATGCTAACACAATCAAGTCCAAAAACCAACTAGCTAAATCAACAACATCAACAAGAATCAATGGCACAATAATGTTCTAATAACCAATCACACATCACATAAGTTGCAAGGCGCAAGAGAATTTAATTACTAAATCAATCATACAATGACATAAGTTAAGGTGCAATGTAATCAACTTTATTTTATTTTTCAAGGTGCAAATAAAACATCTACTTTAATCCAAGGCACATGATTAATCAATTACTGAATTCAACCATAAATCAACATTATTCCCAAGGTGGGTGTGTGATCTAAATACTGAATTAAACATAAACGAACATCATTACAATGCACAAAATTAATATAAGCACTTTGGAAATCATACATCAACATCGTTACAATGCACATGAGTAATCTAAGGTGTAATCATTTAGGCATCATTATTAGTCCATAGCACAAAGAAATAATTACTTAATCATTAGCATCATCCATGGCGCAAGGGAAATCAAACGCTCAATCATTTATACATTGACATTTTTAGTGGTGCAAGAAGTAACTACCCACATGACCATTCATACATCACTTTTATGTCATGGTGCAAAATAATTATCCATTAAATTTAAGGCACAAAAGAAGTCTAATCTATTAATTTCAGGGTGCAAGAATCTAGTTACTCATTTATTTATTTCCATGTGCAAGGTAATCTAATCACATTAATTTCAGGGCGCAAAAGAATAATTACAAAGCTATCACACGTCAAATTTATTCAAAGTGCTAGTAAATTTAATTGCTAATTTAATCATGCATCACCATTTATTTGAGGCGCCAAAAAGGTAACTATCCATTAATCAACCCTCAATTTTACCATGATCCAATAAAATAACTTAAACTCAAAAAAAAACAAAAAACAAGTGCAAGGTGGAGTAAGGAAGGTATTCGGATAAAATTTAACATTCATAGAACATCAATTTAAGGTATGAGAATAAAAATTAACATTCATAAGGTTGAAAAAAATATTTCATCAAGGCCATCAATCAATGCAATGACGCTTGTTATTTTAAGGATCTAATATAGTTATTTAAATAGAATTTAAAACATTGTTAACATATATTCAACCTGACCAAGAAGAATTATGGATATTATTTATGTAAGATATAAAAACAACAAATACAACTGAACATTTGATTTTCTATATAAAAATAAAAAATTATATTCACCACAACAAAGAAGAGAGCTATTACGCATTGCCTCCAATTGCATGTATCAATTCAAATGTTCTTCTAGGAATATTTTAATATATTCACAATATATTGGATGAATCTATAATAGAATAAAGATTCATAAGAATAGATAGTATGCAAATACAGATTCGATAGTATTTTTCTTTCTACGTTTACTATATTGGAGAAATCTCATACAATGTAGATTGATAGGTATAAATGAACGCCAGGAAAATAAGGGGTACCATGCTAGGCATAGGCCTCAAAATTACATAGGTTAATGAAGATAAATGCAAAGTGAATCAAGTGAAAACACCAGGGATATGAACTGATACCATGTTGGGTGCATGCCTAAAAAGTTGCAGAGGTTAATGAAGGTAAATGCAAAGTTAATCAAGTGAAAATGAGAGGAAAAAGATTGGATACTAGGCTGCATGCATGCTTCAAATATCACAGAGATTAATGAAGGTAATTGTAGAGTTATGCACTCCAAAACAATGCATAGATTAAACAAATTTCCACTGAGAAAAGGAGTAAAACAAAAAGTAGATACACTCCCAACATTGCATAGATTTAAAATGAATTTTAGCTGAGAAAAGGAGTAAAACAAAGAGTAGATGCACTTCCAACAATGCATAGATTTAAAACTATTTTTCACTTATCTAAGGAGTAAAATGTAGAGTATACGCACTTCCAAACAATGCATAGATTAAAATGAATTTTCGCTGAGTAGAGGAAAATGCATGGAATAATCTAGGAACAATGAAGAGAAAATTGAAGCTATGTCACTAGGAAAAGGATTCAAGGTGTAGAGATTATAATATCCTCAACACAGAGTTTTGGTGGTAGAAAAACACATGGGATTCCTCCACATGCATGGTAAGTACTAACACACAAAAATGTAGAATAAAGAATGGTTACTATGATGGGAACATTTTAAAGAAAATGAAGAGGGTAATATCTCAAAGATTTTTAGGAAACGAACAGATAACCCATGGGCAAGCACCAATCGAGGATCAAAGAAATCAAGTGACCAAGAAAAAATTAAAAACTTCAAGAATGGCCATATAACAATGGGAGAGCAAGCTATAAATTTAAAAATTTTCATGAACTAAAATGAAAAAGAATTTCAACATCCTATTTGCATGAAATATAAATCATTTTCCAATCGCATAATCAACTTATTCATCATTTATTGAATTATTCAAAGATCATACAGTTTTATGAGTCACCCAATGTAATATAGTCATTTCTCAATCGATTCAGTACCCATAAATAAATTTCTGATTTAAAAGGATATGATTAACTAACAACAATGGTAAATATCATAACCGAATAGGTGAAAATATGATGGGCTTGATGACGATCCTTGGTGACTGACTTCCCTTCATTCATCTTCTTGCTAATTGTTGAGCCTTCACTGGTACCTCCCAAAAAACGCTAGGGGTACTCTTCCCCCCCCCCTTAGCCCCACAAGCGACAAAGGGGCCACACACACAAAACCAGAATCATGTAGCTTCGAGCTCACCTTGCAAGGTAGAGACACCACTCTATATTTTAAGTTGGGTATCCCAACTCTCACAAGTAAATCACTCCTAGTTGTCCCTTTATTCCCTTTATTTCCCATTTATTACTGACATCATTTTAAAACGGAGTTGAGTTAAAATAAGAATGTTCTCTAGTTAAACTAGAATCTAGATACCTTTCTATGCTTAGACATTCTTTTATGCTTTATTGATTTCCTATTTTAATTTCTAATTTGGTATTTTATGCACACATCTGTATTGTATTAATTCCTTATATTTATTTCATCTCTCTTAATCTCTTAAGTTGGTTTACCCTTTTTCTCATTTCATCTAATTTTAGTTTAGTTTTAGAAATCTCACCAAGCTTTAGAATTAGGCTTAAATTCAAATAGGCTTAGACTTTCATTTGGGGGTATAAAATTAATAATTTCAATCCTTAATTAATTAATTAATTAATTCTAGATATGTTTTAAATATTTTACAAGATGTAAAAATTCGCACAAGCTTTTCTAGGCCACCTAGGTTCACTGGCTCAAATTGTTATTACATGATGTGCCCTTAAAGACGCACTATGTGCTCCAAGTGTCCAATCTCCTTTGATTCAATTTTTGTATTTCACGACATGCCCTTCAAGACACACTCCGTGCTCCAAGGGTGCCGCTTGCCTTTGACTGGTTTTGGTAGTTGTCCAACCCCTTGTGTCAGCAATCCATTCGGGAAAACTTGTGAGAAAGTAATGGATTCTATGGAATACAGTCCCTCCCTTATTGCACACCCTTTATAAATATTTGTGAGTGACCGTCTCAGTCTTCCCTCGTGACATGCTAAATCTCTCGAACTAGGTAATCATTAACCTACAATTTGAGACATGGTGGGAGTGGTAGTAGACTATGGTAGGGATGTTTACACACCTCTCCCTCAATATCTTATTGTTTTGCATTTCCCCTTTACTCCTTATGTGATTCAGATGAGCAAGCAATCATTAGCCTACATCCATTAATGAAACACAGTAAATGATCCATAAACACTATCATAATATACCTAATCATATGTCACATATGCATAAATGAAATACCCAAACCAATAAAATCCACTCCCTAACTCGATCTGGAGTCCAAGGAGGTGCATTTATGTCGTCGACATCCTCAATCTGTCGACTGTGTTTCACATTCAGGGGAAACTCATCAATATCATATGTAAGTACATATATATAAAATAACATACCACCATAATGCTTCAACATCATCATAAGAATCCATAAGCGAAACAAACAACATATACTAAAACCAGATCACTTGCATGTAAGTGTCCTCAAAGAATAAGTCAATAACATGTGCTCTCAAGAGAAGGATGCTACACTTCCTCACTTTATTACAAGTGTTTTCCTAGTCTCAAGGGAAGTTGAGGTTGATTGAGAATTTTTCTCATTTTTTTCCTTGAGTGGTTATTAGTTTTCTCACTTTTGTCCTGCAGTGGTTATTAATTTTCTCACTTTTCTCCTTCAGTGGTTATTTAAACCCCAAAATAAGGATGTCATACAATTGCTTATGTTGGTGGACAACTGGTATGGATTGTTGTTTGTCATTGTTTTCAACAATTGGAGAGTGATATTATAGATGGATGTCAACCCTTGGAGAAGCCTGATAGAGAATTTTGGTAGCACAAAGGCATGGGTAAGGGACCCGAGTCTCTTTGATGTATAAGGGCATGAAGATCAATGAATTTACAGGTAATACAATTCTATATGGATAGTACATTTCATTCCATTTATGGGGATATGTGGAATGTCACAAAACTCCTCACGGTTAGAGATTTATTTCCTTGTGAAGTTGGAGAACCCTCATGAGTTATCTAGAATCCCCTAGAAGGTCAAAGAAGTCAAATTACTCTAGAAAATCCTAGAAGAAGTTGGCTAGTCAAAGTGGGTGAAACTAGGAGTTAATCATGGGTATAGTTGTTGAATTAAGAAAATAATTAAAAATAAATTATTTGCAACATGAAGTTGTGAGTTTGGTAATTATGGTAAAGTAGTTGTGATGATAATATTGAATAGTCAAAGTGGTTGAACAATAAATAAATTAAATAATAAAGTTGTTGCAATAAGAAGTTAGTTAAGCACACAGAAGCTATGAATTGAATAATTATATTAAATTTAGTTTCAACAAGAAGTTTTGAGTAAAGAGAAATTATTTGAATAACAAAGTAGTCAAAGTGGTTAAGTGGAGAAATTGGCTAAGTGGAAAAAGTTGGTTAAGTGGACAAAGTGGCTAAGTGGATAAAATGGTTAAGTGGACAAAGTGGCTAAGTGGACAAAGTTGGCTAAGTGAACAAAATGGTTAAGTGGACAAAGTTGGTAAGTGGACAAAGTTGGTTAAGTGGGAAAAGTGGCTAAGTCGACAAAGTGGTTAAGTGGTTACTTCTAGAGGAAGCTACTTGGAGAGTATAAATAAGAGAGAAAGGGTCTCCCATGTGTATCCATTGAGCATTTTTAATATCTACAAGTGATTGAGGTAACCAAAGGATATATAAGGCGAATTATAGAGGGAAGGTGAAGTAAACAAGTCCGAAATTCAAGGGAGGATAAAGTTTTTTGAAGATTCTTTCTAATATTGTGGGTCATTGTATTTTGGGAGTTTTTTTTTTTGTAAGTAAGTATAATATATTAAAGACCTCCCAAAAACAGAGTATCAGAGCATATTACATGATGTTCAGTATGAGGTAATTGGACCGCCCCAACAGAGGGGAAACCAGTCCATGAACTCAGAAGTATCAAGTTGTTCATTTATTTACCTAATTGCACGTAAAACCTTTAACAAAAAACACCAGGAAATTGACAAAATAATCATCTGGTATCTGCAGCTTAACTGATGAGCTAGACATACGGAGAGTACTCGGGCCACTTGGGCTGGAAGTATTCTGTCCACGGCTCCTCTTCTATGTAGGGGACCCCATCGTTCACAGTATTATCAGCTTTGCTGCCCGAGGTTGCTCCCACGTCCACTTCCATAGCTCCTACGTCCACGTCCACGTTCATAGCTTTACCCCTGGTCGCACTCCGTGCCTGGGTTGGAGAGTCCTCGTGCTGACTAGGGAGCAGGGAGTCCTGTAGGGAGGCGAGAGTGTTAAGGAATGTGTCGACCTTGACATCCGTTTCCTGGAGACAGAAGTTCAGGTCGTCCACGCCCTGGAGAATGCCAAACGCCAAATCATACAGTGCCGCCAAACTTTCCGACATCTGCTCTGGAGTAGCAGCGTCCCGGGGAAGAGGACCTGCGCCGCGAAAGGGCTGATGGAGGTTGGGTTCGGGGTGGGGGGGATTCTTTGGAGGGTCGCCAGGAGGACGAGGGGGAGGAGTAACCGCATAGGGTACCAGTGCCCACGCGAGGGAGTGATCCTGCTCCCCATGAAGCGATGTGGAGGAGAGATGGTCGGAATTGCTGCGGGAATGGTGACTGCGAGAGGAGGAGTCCAAAGAGGACAAGGCTGAGCAAGAAATGGATGGACGTCGAGGCTTCCAGGGTGCTCCCCGCCTTGGCCTTCCCCGAATGCGCGTCATGGTGCACCGGCTGCTGTAGACGAAAATCAAAAGAACAGAGAAAACTGAAGCGATGATAACCCGGAGCTGCTGCAGAGCTTGCTCTGCTAACACCCCGCTACAACAAACAACAAACATTGCGAACCACTGCATGATTTGGAGTCCGGTGGGAGGACTGTCTGCGTTAATGGGCGCATTAACAACCATCGAAGTGCGCTTACGGAGAATTTAAGCTCTGGGGGTGGGCACGAGTATATCACGTGCCTCCATGTCTAGGAACCCGTCATCTGCCTCCAATGGCTGCCGCGTGTTCGGGGGGAGATCCCGCCCTGCCACCCCATCCGGGGGGTTGTATTTTGGGAGTTACATGCTATGGAAAATATGGTTTGTGGGTAGTCATGAAACTAGTCTAAAATAGGTGTTTCGGGTACAAACATCATAAATTCTTCATAACAGATCCAATTTTAGTAAGACCAAATGTATTGGTTAGAGTACAGTCTGTAGTATTTTGTGTACTATTTTCATATCCATACAACAAATATTCTATGCGGGGAATGCTATACAATTTATCCCTCTAGAATAAGCCAGAATTCAAGAAGGTATGCCATTTTTTCTATAACTCCTTTTTTTAGAGGTTCCAAGTATTGAAACCTGGAGAATTTGCATAAACGACAGTGAAGAACATTGTGTATTATTTTCATATCTGTATTCATTACAGGTACATAGTTATGATTACTGTAATTTAGGGTTGTTGACTAATCCAAAATTAGTCATGTGGGACTAAAATAAATTTTTATGAAAAAGCTATTCTCTTGTTGTTAAAGTTAAGGAATGTTTGGAGGTATGTGATCATATACACCAAGTCTATTAGAAAGTTACAAATCATATTTGGATGATAAAATTGATGATGATTTTGGTTGAGGTGTAACATCCCCAAAAATAAATTATTTTAAATCTGAAATTTCTTAGGAAAATATTTTCATTTTTGGTAAATTCGAAATTGGAAATTTTTTGTCATTTATGGAAATTTCGAATTTCAAATTTAGTTAATTGTAATTGATGATTATGACTGTTGGGAAGAGATCTGATTTGACCCAACTAAGTATTTTACCATGACACTTGTATGAAACAAAATATTTTATATTTATTGTTGATGGACAAATGGAACAGCTAGGCTAAAATTAGCTAACCATGACTCCATGAGAGGGGAACATGTTGGAACCACCTGAGGGATGAATGTGACAAGTGGCAAATCAAGAATTTGGCCATTGGTATCCCCTGAAAATAAGGGATTTGGAAAGATGCAAAAAATACAAAGGGGACAAAGACCTAGGCACAATTGCTTTTGATATATAGCATCTGGGAGGAGGCAGGATGTTGCCTAGTATGCTGGGGAAAAAAAAATTCTCTTGCTGTTATGAACACTTTTTTCTGAGTGTGAGGCAAGGAAAATTTGTTGAAAATTGAGGGACAATTGATGAGGAGTCCATATTTCACCCTCATGGATTCATGGTCAGGGTAGGGGGTGAGCGGAACAAGTGACTTTGGTTGTTCCGTTATAAGGTTGGGAGGAACGTTGTTGTTCGATTTTT
Organism: Picea engelmannii; assembly: GCA_009831015.1. Lineage (NCBI taxonomy): Eukaryota > Viridiplantae > Streptophyta > Pinopsida > Pinales > Pinaceae > Picea > Picea engelmannii. The sequence goes on along the minus strand of WSFP011506065.1, from coordinate 2,086 downwards.
TATTCGGCAATTGTTCAGATATGTCAACCTAATCTTCGTCTGACTAAATTTTATGTGATATAATAGCTGATAGAATGCATCTGCTTAATTCTGGATAGAAGTATTACTATGGAAAAAAATATGATTGAATGTTGTTTGACTTAAGGGCTGATAGAATACCTCTAAAACTAATTCTGAATGAACTATCTATGTTGATTAAATTTCTAAGTGAATGCTACTTTCGTTTGATGTACTAGCTGAAAGAGTAGATCTGGTTAAATTTTAGAAGAATTAGTTCTGTGGATTAGATTACTGTTGTAATGGAACAAATTCTAGGATGACCCCTTACAGTTTAATTGCATTTGATGAGTAAAATATCTATGTGCGTAATGTGAATGGAACTAGATTATGTAGATATACATGTGTACTTATATTTGTGTACGTAAATGCATAGATCCATACTACTTAATTAACATCTCTATCCATGTACCTATTAAAACCAGAATCAGGATGAAATTCTATGTATGACATGAATAAATAAATATATATATATGTGTGTGTGTGTATTTACAGTTAGTAATTGTACAACATGATTTATAATTTAAATAAACATATAAATAATTACCCCATAAGATTATCAATTCTATATACATGAGATAAATTGAGTACATCTTCGCTATTTACGATTCTGCCAATGGCACAAGATTGTACAGTTTTTTATTATTCACAAAAAAAAAATGTTTTAATTTAAAATGACACAGAAATGGAAGTTCAGTAAGTTAAATAATAGAGGACATAAAATCTGGAGGCATACAAATTACATAATCATATACCTAATTCTGTAATTTCGCAGTTATATGAATAATTAAAGATATTGGCTTGAATTGGTTTATAAGATCAAAGTAGACCTGGGAGGAGGTATAGAATAAAATTTCAATGCATGAATGCATAATAATAATCGAATACAGATAACTCAGTACAAACACATCTAATATACAAAACAAATGATTTACTATTACGCAACATGGAATTTGAGTTCCCAACTGATTGGGCTATACATTCAAGAGAAAATAATATAGTCCTGCCTGATTTCATTAATACAAAAGAAAGGGTTTGAAATGGTAAATATTTAAAGCATGTCACAGTAAGGGGATTTAACCTTGTTTCCTTCATAAAAATGGAATATATAAATAACCAATTGTTATAGGAATCTAGTACAATTGCTTCCCACGATAACTATGTACTAGAACAAAATTGTCTGATTCAATAGAACCTAAGATAATAATTTTGCAAGAGGACGGTAAACAGGAACCCCAATACCTCTTGCACAAATTGATGTCCTGGATTCCAAATATGTCGAAGGAACCCAAATCATGTAAAGAGACCAATAAATTTTATCAGTATTTTGTTGGAAGTAGACATAATTCCAAGTGATGAATATAGTGTAAACTAATAGAATAAAATAATTGCAAAAAGATAATGCAGATGAATTTCAAATTGCGCTTAGCTTGTGGATTATAGGATTAAATATTATCCTTTCCTCCTTTCACTCTGTTATCACCCCATAAAATATGGGAATCAACTTATGACTTGGATATTATTGATATTATTTGTTTCTAGTGTTCTTATTGGAAATCCATTTTTCATTTTCGCAAAAGAAAAAGAGAAAAGAGAAAAGAAAAGAAAAAGAAAAAGAGAAAAGAAAAAGAGAAAGGAGAAAAGAAAAAGAAAAGAGGGCAAAAAGATATGAAATAAAGGCCCCACGCAATAACAGTGACTTGGTCATACCTTTCAAGCATGACCAAGTCCTTTTAAATTTCAATGTTGTTAAAACTAGTGAATGCATCTGATCAGACCATCTAATCCTGGTCAGATAACCCCTAGCTTAGAACTAGTGAATGCATCTAACCAGACTGTCTAATCCTAGTCGGATTTCCCTTAGGAAAAATAATACCTTAACCCAACAGTTTAATCTGGGTTATTTGTCTTGTGAAAGTAGGTTAGAATGTAGATTCACTGCTTGGCCTGCCTTGCCCAAATAAAACCAGATTGATAAAGTTGTTACCCCATGACTCCAATGCCTAAGTACAGTCGAAATGATGTCCCC
>ML888276.1:0-12827 GCA_009831015.1 Picea engelmannii | reverse complement strand
CTTTATTTTTTTTATTTTTTTTTATATAGGGAGCCCTTTTTTTTAAATATATACTTATTCCTTTTCTTTTCTTTTCTGATATTTGGTTTTGGTTTTATCTTCAACTGTGTTGTCCCTCTAATTTCTTTTTTCTTTTTCTTTTTCTTTTTGTTGGTAATAGTTTATTTTTCTTCAATATTTTATTTTGCAGCGGAAATTTTAGACTTCAAATGGCCAAGGGAAAGTTATGGTCAAGGACCAGATCTTCATAGAAAATCTGAGAAGTATTGTAGTTGTGGCCAACAACCAATAGATATGTTGCCAAGAGCAACGTAATTTTAATCAAAGGTAGGATGGCCAAAGGCCAAGATTAGACATAGCTTTGATACCACTGTGACAAACAAACTTGTTTGACAATTATAAGAATATCCAATTTAAGTAGGATAGAATAAGGTAACCCATTTAGGATGAAATAATATTATATTGAGTAAAATGTATAAGAATGAGATATGATTGATTACAATGACAATGAGGGCCCTCTATACCCATGCAAGGGTGCCCTTTCATTAACAAACATGTCTTTTCATTATGATGTATTAATTATTATTATTATATAATGATTATTTATTTATATCTATATATTTTATATATTTATGTTCGTTACAGGCGGAACTAGTCCTTCTCATTTGCAAGTGATATAATCCATAGTTTAGCTCTCTCTCTCTCTCTCCGACTTGTGTTAGCTTTAGGATTTGCATTTGCTTCTTCATTCTCTAGCATTTATAGCCTAACGCTTTGCATTAATTGTTTAGAATCATCTCTAACATAGTCGTTGTTGCAATAATTGCATTTTCAGCCATTAGGGATTGTCATATTGCATTCAATTAACATAGTTCCATGCTCTTTATTTCATGCAATCTGTTATCCCTCAAGATGTTCCAGGTTGTTATTCGAACGATGTCGAGGCACCCCAGGGGCTAAAACTCAAGATGAGTCTTAAAGCCATATGTGTAGTAAGGTAACTGTGCAATATTTGTTAAGTTTTTCTCTCTCTCTCACTCTTTCTTAAAACTCTAGGACCTCAAACTGTCTTAGCTCAAACGATAAAAACTATCAACTCCTAGAGGAATATGTCCACGATTATTTCAGACAATCAAGATTTAAAGGAAAATGAAAAGGTGAATTAGAAGAAAAACAAGATAAACGTACAGGGCACTACTGAGAATGAATCGTGTAGCTTATGGAAAAAGAACAACGTGTTGAGCAATTAAGAATTCAACAATTCTAACAAATGCATACAGATCAATGAAAACATGCTTCAAACAGTTAACATCCTCATACATTCAAATACATAGAGGTACCCTCCGCATATCATTTAAATGCACAAAGAAATGACAAAAAATGGTCATTCATTCAAAGGAAATCACTTCTATGTCATAACTAGACATCATGCAGTAACACTAAACATGGTGTATAATCAGTTGTTTAAGCTTTTATAAATCAAATCTGATACAAGAAAGCCAAAATGGGAGAAGATGTTTTACAAGAACATGGACACAAAAAGAAAGGGCGCTACAGACTGAAACATAACATGGGGGATGAATCTCTAGGTGCCTGTTGCTTTCACCATCTGACGATGCTTGAGGTTTTTGATCTAACAGCTCCGGGTATAAGAGCCTCTTAAATTCCCCAAAGTGTCGACCATAACAATGAGCACCTTCATTCTCTTTTATTCCTCACGCTCATCTCCAAAACTACCTTTTGAAACCATTTATTGCTTCTTGAAATTGTTTACTACTTCTTGTTTCTTGAATAGTTTCCCCTGGTAAAAATTGTTTACTTTCCCCTGCTGAATTTTTGTTATGTTAAGCTCTATTTACAATTGATTTTCTTGTCACCTACATTTTTACCTGGGCCGGCTCTTGTTGACCTTCTTTATCTTAGAAAGCCACTACCCTTCTTCCCCTTAAATCTAGTATTCGATGGCTACCCGAAATTCCTCTGCAGAAGCGATAGAACTCAGCAGTCGTTGGATCAATCTCGTCGAGCAATCTCAATCGTTGATTGCAAGGCTATGATTAATCCCACATTCACCGCAAGATCTACTTTGGATGACTTTATATTGCAAACACGCTTACACAAAATTTGAAAGTGAATGGGCGGGCTATGGAACTCTGCGCGAAGTTCTACCTTTTAGATGTGGGGCCTAGCTCATCAGACTGGCTTTAACTTTGATTGCAAACTTGTTCTGTAAATATCCCGGTGAGCCAACGATCAGGGAGTTGTTGTGTGGCTTTGCTCGCGGGCTTCAACATCTCGGTGGCCCGATGAACATGATGGATCAGCGATCAGAGGCCTGCATGTGACTTGAAAGGCTTAACTTCCCAATGCACTTCAGGTCTAAAATCAAATCTGGACCGTCGATCTGGAGCCCGATCAAATGTGAGTCCTTGATCTGCCTCAAACAAATCAAAATCCATTTAAGTTATAGCAACGTCATTGTTGACGTCATCCTGGTCCCACAAACATGTGGCAACTTTATACTAGTCCACATTGGTGTTGATGTGGCAGAGGAGCAGACCAAGTGTCGTTGAGCTAGGCGTGTTGTTCTGTGTTTCTAGTGGGCTTTTTTTGTCCAGGTGGCAGCTTTGGATTGGCTTTGACAGTTGCTTTGTTGGCTTGCCACACTGTCACTAGTCCTTTCAGGGTATCACTGATGGCATGGCGAGTCAGCTTCACGTGGAATGTTGAGTTGGCACTGGACCGGGAGCAATATGGGAGAAATGCTTTGGGTGAGGTTAACTCCCGAGGGCAAGGTGAGCCTGGTGGATCAACAATCGGGGACCTGTGCTTAACTTGCTCGCAGGTTTAAACATCCCGATATCCCTGTGGCCTAATGGACCAGGAATCTGACCCCTAACTACATATGGACCATCAATCTCACAATTGACCAGATCTGGACCATTGATCTGCCTGGATCAAATTCAACTTGACAAAATCAGCTTAAGGTACAACAATGTCATCGTTGACATCAGCTTGGTCCACGTGGTGACCTCTAATTCGCTCTTACGGGTGCTCTGCTGGCATGCCACGTTGTCGATGGTCCCTCTGTGTATCCTCGGTGGAACGTTGAGTTGGCTCCACGTGGGAGGTTGATGTGGCACTGGACCGGGAACAATATGGAGAAGTGTTTCAACTACAGCTAACTCCCGGTAGCCTGGTGAGCCCGGTGCACTTAAAGGCTAACCGTTGATCTCGCGCCCGATCAAATAGGGACCATTGATCTTCAAGCAATCTGCCTCGCTTGGACTTGTCAACCGGATTAGATTTGGACCGTCGATCTCGCCTTTGATCAAATCTGGATCGTTGATCTGCTTCGCGTGTAGGTCCCGTACATGCTGACGTGGCACTGCACCGGGAACAATATGGGAAGGGTGCTTTAGTTGCAATCTGGTGGTCCGGTGCACCAACGATCGGGGACTAATGATGAACTTGTTCGCAAGCTTAAAACATCTCGATGGCCCGATTGGTGAGATTAAAATCTGGACCCTTGCTCCTCGACCCAATCGAATCTTGACCGTTGATCTTCAAACACTCTGGCTCGACCGAACTTGTCGACGGATTAGATCTAGACAGTAGATCTCGCACTTGGTTAGGTCTGGGTCGTCGATCTTGTACCCATAAAAATTAGACCATTGATCTCGCACCACTAAAATCTGGATTGTTGATCTGCTTCACTTGTGGGTCCCTCACATGCTGGCATGGCACCAAACTGGAACAACATGAAAGGTGATTCGGTTGAGGTTGACTCTCGGTGGCCCGGTAGCCCAGTGAGCCCGATGGATCGACAATCGGGGACTTATGATGGACTTGCTCAGAGGGTTAAACATCTCGGTGTCCTGGAAGCCCGATGCACTTGGGGGACGAAGACCAGATCTGAACCGTTGATCTTGCACTCAGTCAAATCTGGGTTGTCTGATCTGGCTCGCCTAAAGGTCCCGCGTATTTGCTAGCGCTTGGTTCCCAAACCACAATCTTGAGGTAAGCTCCTTGGGCGAATAAACTTAGGCCCTTTCAAGGCGTGATAGGCCCTTTTTGACCTCTGAAACACACCCGAGTGCTTAGATCTTGCCTTAGGCACAAAAAGGGCATGGATTTTTTGTTGTTTTCTTCCATTTGCCTCGAAAAAAGTTGGCAATTTTAGTTCAGAGGCTTGCTCTCTATCTCTAGCTCATCCAATCTCGGCCTTGCAACCTTGGCGAACCTTCATATCAATGGCAGGAACAAATATGGTACTAACACAATCATCGGTGAAATGTTTGCAAGTCTCTTCGTTGTTATTTGGCACATCTTTATTCACTTTCTTACTGGTTTTAGAGCTGGTTATTGTTGCTGTTATAAAATTTTTACATGCTTAAACGTTTAGCCTCTCTTTACAAATTTATTTCAGCTTTCATTTTTCTTTTGATAGCGAGTGCTTCGAGGCATTTAATTCATTTTCCTAGCTTAGATAACATCATTGATTGTCTCACTAACACCCCTCACACACACACGATCAACTTACCTTGTCTAACTTACTTTGACTTTGCGCTTAACTCAACCTTAGCTAATCAAACAACCAACAAAGGTGGCCATAGACTTGTCTTTACCTTGCTATAGGATCCCTTGAGGTTGATAGGGAAGTCTCCCTTGTGTTGTATCTCCATCTTTCACTAAAAGAAGGGAAGTACTTGCTTAGGTGACAGTGGCAATTACTTCTATATGTTACGCTAGTCAAGTATCTTGTGAAGGCTTTGCAAAAGTGCTAGATTTTGTGATAACACTCCCTAAACTGTTAAATCAAATGTCAAAAAAATAATGGTCAATTAGATATTAGACATCGGCATTAATAAAGTCATTCTGACTTTAGGTTATTTTATGCTTTTACGTTTTATTTCAATTTAATGTCTATCTTGGTCTATCCCACATTCATAAAGTGGATTGACTTGACTAGTATGTAACCCGTTATAAGAAGGCTTTTACTTCTCATTTAATTAATGTAATACGAAAAACTCTCTTAAGTTATCTTGGTTTTCTTTGTGTTCAATTTTCGTGTTATCATGATATGGTATCAAAGTTCAATTAGAGCCACAAAGCCTAAGAAAGCATGAAGACCTAGGGACTACTGCCAATACAGACAAATCGAGGAATCACTAGCATAACGAGTGTTGCCGACATCATGTTCGTGAAAATATCGTCGAGGGTCTGGAAAACAAAATACTGACAACATCGGGGAAAATATCAGAAAATATTGGAAAATGTCGACAAACTAAAAAAATACAAAAATATTCATTTTTTTCAATTTTGTAAACATCTAAAGCAACAACAGCATCAAACAAATGCATTGCCACATAAATATGAAAAGATAATTGATATATAAGATGTATAAGATGTCTAGTGAATCAGTGATACATCACACAAAAACATTGAATCATGTCTTGATTCCTAACTCCAAAGCCTCAAAATATCATCAAAAATATAACAAATGTATCTCATCATCATGAGTCATCTATAATGAAATCAAATAAATAAACTAATGATTCCCTCTGCCCCTTTTATGGGCAAAGGTAATGGCTCTAAAAATGGCTTTTCCTTTAGAGAAAGATGGCCCTGGGGCTGGCATTGGACTTGTTAGCACACTTTTTCACCCTCCAATATGAGTTGATATAACAGAAACAACAGTGATGAAGAAGGTGTTAATTCAAGGAGTGAATGACACAAATTGTCACAGGCAAACCCCCTCTCCATTTGGGATGGTGTGTACCAAGCTCAGGGGGGAGTCCCTAGGTGCTGGGCTGCTGATTTGTACCTGATTTTCTGCAAAATAACACACAAAACAGCAGCAAAAAAGTCTTTGGACAGCGTGTAAACACACCACCAAAGCATGAGGAAAAATAATTTTAAAGTTGCTTGGAGGGGCCCTGCAATGTTATAGCATAAGAGAGAGGAAAGAAGCAAGAAAAGAAACCACTTAAAAGATAGAGAAATATCACAGTAAATGGTAAAAACCACTAATCAATTTGCAAGAGTAAAAACAAGATACCAACAAGAAGGAAAGTTCATCAAAAACACAACACTTCTTTATTATAGACTTGCCAAAGGGTTGATTGCGCCACAACAGACAAGTCCACAACTGGTACAATGATTATCCTTGCTCAAAGAGAGAGTAACTAGACTCGAGAGAATGAGAGAAGAGAAAAAGAACAAGTGTATGCCGCTGCTGCCAATATCCAACTATAATATCATGTAGCTTACTCCAATATATAGTGTAGAGGACGCACTTTACCAAAACTATCCATGAGGGCACATAAGAGGTGGAATAAATCAAGGAATGTGCATGAGTGAGGTAAGTAGGAGTGGAGAGAAAGTAAACCATGTGCATGGAAGGATAACTCATGAGTTAATGTGTGTTACCGCAGGATTTGTAATTGTGCAAAGCCAACACAAGACTCTCAAATCTTGCGTAACTATGGAAGATCCCACCATTGTAACCTTAGTAAGAACTTCCCTCGTTTTAGTGATGGAAGAAGTCCATCACAAGGGAGGCTTCCCTGGTGACCTCAAGGGATAAAATAGCAAGTATTGTAGCCAAGCCTACTGCCCCCTCTCTTGATCACTGAAAGAATGATCTAGGTCAAAGAAAGATAAGAGGTGTGAAGTTGTTTGAGTACCTGCCCGGAACAATAACACTTTGCAGCATATATGTAACAATTTCCAAGCTAAATTATGCAAGAATAACCTCTTATGACACTAGACAAAATAAGTTGCAATGGCTGATACAAATTTGCAGCAATAAACAATTATATGACAGCAGTAAATGATTTGTAACAGCAGCAACAATAAATGTTCAGAAATGCAACAATTGACCATGAAAACTTAACATACATCCACTATAACACGATCCTATTGTTAGATGCAATTTCTGAATGAGTTAGGCCACCTTTATATGAATGTATGCAGCAAATTAAAGTGTTTTCAGATGGCTGTAGCAAACTTTTACAACAGCAGCAAGAAATATAATGAGTTTGCCAATGTTAGTATTAGTAAAGTTAGTAGAGAACTTGAGAGTTTTAAAAGAGAGTGTTTGTCAATCAGTTCACCAAAAGAATAGCTTCTTAGATCGGTGCCTTTATTAGGTTATGGAGTCTTATAACAGCAAATGCAACTAAGCTTGAAAATTGATCTAATGCAACCAAGAGGTAGGATGCAATCCCTAAGGTGCAAGCACATTGGGCCTTGGGCTTTGAATCTTGAGGAGAAGAATTTCTAGGGTGCAAACACATTTGGGCCTTGGGCTTTGAATCTTAAGGAGAAGAATTTCTAGGGTGCAAGCACATTTGGGCCCTAGAAATTGTTTCTCCCTTCTTGTAGCTTCAATTAAGTCAAAAATCAAAAGTCTAGGGATAAAATCCTAAAGTGCTAGCACTTTAGGGCTTTAGGGTTCTAACCCTAGCGAGGAAACATTCACAAATTTTGGACAAAAATCACCTTGTGAGAGGAAGAAGCACATATGTTCCTCACCTATGGTGTCACCAAGCAAGACGTCTAACATAAAATAGCAAATTTACCATGAAGTATAAATAGCATAAGAATAAATTGCAGAAAATTCACTTACTTCAACCAAGAAACCAAGAGATAAAACCCTAATTGCAGAAATTCCCATCCAAAATCAGCAAAAAACATCCACAAGTGACCTTCCAAGCATAGCGCATGAGAGAGAGATAGCCAATGACCCTTAGAGGGAAAAAATTTCAGAAGTTCTCTCAGAAATGGTGAGAAACCATGATGATAAAATGAAAATTGGGTTTGTCCTTTTTATACGAGGTAACCCTAACATGATTTGTCCACATAATTTGTCAACAATAAAATATGAGTGGGGCCAACCCCCTGATTTGCCTCTAACATAATGCCAAAATACAAAAATACATCATAAAACCCTCAAAAGGGTGACATCATGCTAGGAGAGGGTGATGTCATGCCTCCAAAGGCCAAGTGGGATGCTCCAAGGGTGAATGAGTGTGAAGTGATGTGTCTCCTCACCCCAAGCCATGCCAATCATCTCCGGAACCAAACCATCCACCAAACCCTAGCCAAGAGGATGACGCCAAAGGCTAGAGGGTGACGTCAAGGACCTCCAAAGGCCACGTCCAGGGCTAAGAGAGTTGTAATGATGTCTCTGAGTGATGTACAAAGGCCCGTTGTTGGAACGTCCTCTATCCTCTGTGTGGCACAATGACCAGGACCATATGTGTGGCACAATGACCAGGACTGCTCAAGAGTCAAACCAAGCCCATTTGTCCATTGTCCAAGGTTCTGAGAATGTGAGAGCCACTGTCTAAGGGTCTAAGGGTGGTAAGTCACTGGATGATCCACTACTCTCCATCACACATGGAAAAGTCTTGCAATAAAGGCACAACATCTTGGGTACAAGCCCGAGGCGCCCCTCAAGAACCATGTTAGGGCCATCCAAAACAAGCCCTGACATGGGGTGCTCTACCTAGTATGTGGGCTTTTAGCCCATATGTGTGGCACAATGACCAAGACTACTCAAACCAAGCCCATTTGTCCATCGTCCAAGGTTTTGAGAATGTGAGAGCCATTGTCTAAGGGTGGTAAGTCACTGGATGACCCACTGCTCTCCATCACAAGTGTCAAAGTCCTACAATAAAGGCACAACATCTTGGGTACAAGCCCAGGGCGCCCCTCAAGAACCATGTCAGGGCCATCCAAAACAAGCCAAAGTATAAAACATGGTTAGCCAAAGTTCATAAGAAACATTAGTCGTTAAAACATACAAAGTAAGTTGCAACTTAAGATATAATCCATGTAACATAATTCACCTCAATATCCCCTTCAAGCATCACACCAGCCAAGGACCCCACGTGAGTTACCAAGTTCAAGTATGGGAGGGTCTTCATCCAACCCTATTAGGTGTGCCACCTAGACAAGAAATAAAATAACCCAGGTAGAGGGATAGGTCCCGAGAGTGACAAGGGAAAGTAAAAACCCACCAAGAGTAAGTGTGAAAGTGATATGGTTTAGGGCTTACTTCATTGCTTATGGTGTTAATTCATCTCTATGAGCACCTTTGTGGAGGTTGTGCTTTCTCTTCAGTTACCCCATATTTGCGTGCCACCTTTTTCCAAACTCCTTTTTGTCTTTTTCTACTCCATGCTTTCATTTATATTTGCAAATTTGCAAGTCCCCTTTTGTACAAGGTTTCAAGCTATAGCATTATTTTTTGGGGAGCGGAGCAAGCACTAAAAGAGTAGAGCTCAAGTTGGACTGGCTTTTGGTGGTCCTGCTTTGCTATCTTCAATTTCTTTTCTAGCATCATTTTCTTATTCTTTTATCACAGTTGCGAAACAACCTTTGGGCCTTCAACCCCTCTTCTCATGAGAGAATGGACCATAGCCGAAGTTTAGGATATGTGAAAGGCTTTAAGATAGAAGGTGTTAAGTATGGTCAAGAGAGGAACGTTACCCTTGCGAGGGCCCCCCAGTATTACCCCTTTTCCCTAGGCGGCGACATCATGAGACTAGGGCATAGAGGCTGACCACCAAGGTGAAACAAGGCAACTAACACAATTTCCCAAACCAGTGATCCATTATCCAACTTCAACCAAAGATCTTCATCCACATGCCCAACAAATTAAGCACAACACTTTGCAAGAAAGGACTAACATACCTCATGGTGACAGTAGCTTACCATCTCCCATACCCTAGGTTGCTTAAATGTGATGATCATTGGTTGATCTGTACTAGGAGGCAATAAGGGGGGATATTGGGCTTGCCATCTATGGACATGTTGATCATCATCATGGTCGGGATCATGTTCTCCATGTTGATATTATGGTAGTTGAGGGAGGTATTAAACTCCATATGTAACCTTTGACTAGAATAGAATATTCCGGAAGCAAGAGAAACCCTAAACAGATGTGCAAAAAGAAGACATGTCGGCTCAGCAGAATATATAATATTAAGGTATTATCCTCCAGAAGACCAGTCGGCTTCACAGGAAAAAGATAAATAGAAAATATAATTACCAGAAAGTCATGTCGGCCTAGCCAGAAAAGTCATTGGACAGATTAGTATAAATAAAGGACGTCTTGGCTCATTTGTTCATTCACTCTCACCCAGAAAACCAGAAATAGTGCGCAAGTTTGGACGAGGAGCAGCACAGTTGGGTAGTTTTCTCTTGTTCAGTCTTTCTGGTATCTTTATCTTGTGCGCTACCTTTGAAGAAGGTGTGCTCTCTCTTGGTCATCTGTGGGTTATGGTGTGGCTTCCCGAAATCATTCTTTCTATCAAAGGTTAAGGTGCTCGGGGGTGGCTTTGTGCCTATGGACGAGTGACAATGGTGTATCATTGTCTATGGTGAAACAAGCACATCAACATTATTCTAACATGTTATGGGCCCACACCACCTTCGGAACAATCTAACCACTAGAAGGTAGATCCGTAGCTCTCTGTCCAGTTCATTGTAGCACAATTGAAGTTGCAGTGCCAATTCCTTCGTGCCAGTTGCAGTGCTAGTTGTAGCACCAGTTACAGTGCCAGTTGCAGTGCCAGCACCAGTTGTAGTACCAGTTGCAATAAAAGTGTCTGTGAAGTATCGAGACTCTTTTTTTTTTTGGTTGTCCTAGTGCGCCTTACCCTAGCGCATCTCTGGCTATCTCCAAATTACAAGTTGGAGCACTTTGGAATTTTTGGGGTTCGTCATTGCTTGTCACTGTTGTCGGATGGTTCTGCTACTGCCGGAGGTATGTACTTGTATATGTTTAAACTATATCACTATCTTGAGGGTGTTCGCATGAGATGTGATCTTTTGTCCAAGTAGCAATGGTAGATACATAGGGATCTCAGATCCAATACATTCAAAGGAACAACACACTCTCCAGGTTGGAAAGAATACTTGTCTCAGAAGAAAATCAACTCAAGCAGAACAATAGCTAGACTCCAGGTTTGATATTTTTATTATTGTTTCTTAAGTGAGTATTGCAATCCTTTAGATTTTATTGATGCTAGGAACAAATGAATACTTAGTAGCATGTACTATTAATATAAATGCTTATTGTACTTAATTGCAATATGAACTATCATCTCCTCTAGGAGATATTTCTTGTTCTTGTTCTCAGGCAAGAGTCAGGACACCTTGGTAATGCTATAATGAATTACCATGAAATTGATATGTTCTTATACAAAATGCTATTATATTGGAAATACTTTTGCTCTTGTTGTTTATGTTTCAGGCAGGTTATCCTACGTATTCCAGGATGGTTACCATAGAAAAGCAAGACTTGAAAAGACTTAGAGGGAGTCAGACTTCAAAGGAAGTCAAACTTCAGAGGGAGTCATCGATCAGGAAGAACCCAGCTTGGTTTCATAAAACTTTGCAAGACGCAAAGGGGCATGCAACAAACAAAAGCGTGGTACGAGGATTCTCTCAGATAGAGGGAATTAACTTCAGAGTTTAGATGAAGGATATTGCAAGACTTCATCAGAGACATGGTGCAGGAAGGAGCAGTGAGGCTCCATCACTTATCCACAAATGAGCAGATAGTTGACATTTGCACTAAGCCTCTGTCTAGGACAAGCTTGGCAAGAATGCAAATGTTTCCCTGGGGGAGTATTGATGTTTGCAGCATCGTGTCGATATTCCAAGATTGATCAGACGGACTTGATCATGTGGGAATAGGCCCAAATGTAATCTTCGATGGACTAAAGATTCGAGTTGTTGCTAGATCTCCTATGTGTGAGTTGCATCAAGCCTTGAAACTCTCACGAATAGGTGAGTAGCCCCGAAAAGCATCGGGCCGACTCTATCTCCACAGGAACTGGGTTGCAGACCAAGGGAGATAGGGAACATCTACATCCGAAGTAGATGTGCCCTGACGTAATCTTCGACGGACTGAAGACTCGAGATGCTTGAGGTGCAATTCCACGTGTCCGATAGCAATTCCACGTGTCTGATAGCATCGAGCTAAATGCATTCACGAAGTGATCCTATGAGAGGTTCACCATGAGGTGTTTGTGGCTCCGATGTGGTCATAATTATTGTCATGGGGCAAGAACAACCCGAGGTGTTAGACACATGTGTCTGATAGCATCGAGCTAAATGCATTCACAAAGTGATCCTATGAGAGGATCAACTATGAGGTGAATGTGGCTCCGATGAGGTCACGATTCTTGTCATGGGACAAGAATGACTCAAGGTGCTAGACACATGGTGGTGGAGATGGATCATCAATATAACTAAATGAGGCTTATGGATATTGTGATGATATGTTTTGATGCTAGTTTGCTACCAGATGATGCTGATAGTAATGATGATACTCATGACATGGGTGTAGCCCAGTGTTTTAAAAACCAGTCTGACCGGAACCGGAACCAGCCAGTTTGACCGGTTCGAACCGGGAGAAAAACCGAACCAGCCGACCAGTTTATGACGAAACCGGTCGGTTCGGTTCGGTTTTTATGAAGGACGCCAGCGGACTTGAAAACTTAATTTGTTTGGGGTTTTGGAAACCCCTTACCCCTCTAAACCCTAACTTCATGCTATAAATACACAACAGCCCCCTCTAAGAGCCTCACACCTCTCTCATTCATCATTTGGGAACTTTTGGGTTTTGGAGCAGCATTGATTCTTGAGGAGCAGTCTTGAGGAACTTATTGGGCAAGTGTTTTGGGCAATTTGTGGTGGATTTGGCATCTCAACTAGGAGGCTATAGTTCATCTTCAAGTTTGGAGGAGTTTGGAGGAGACTATAGAGGTATGTTGAACAATTTCCACTCATTTTTTTTCCATCTT
>WSFP011506062.1:0-13454 GCA_009831015.1 Picea engelmannii | reverse complement strand
ACCTATCCCTCTTTAGTTAGTAAATTCAATATCTAGAACTTAAGGAAAGCGTCATGTTCTGGTGTGTTTTGTTCTAGATCTAGGTGGATCTAGGGAGGTCAGTTAGTGTTTTCACCTACCGATTAGTTCGATAACAAAATTGGTGACTCCACTAGGGAATGGATTGTTTCTGAATTAGTTCAGTTTCCCTTGCTTTGATTGCTTTTTTCTGGTCTCTGAGTCTTATTATCTGAAATTGTATCTTTTTCAAGGCGTTGAGTACTTTTTCTGAGGTTTTTCTATGCTATATTGGTATTTGGTTCTTAACATTTGTCCATTGAAATTGAAAATATTTCTTTAGAATCTTCTCCATAGGTGATGTAATCTGTGCATAGCCCTTAATGAATTTCATGTAGTACCCAGTATGTCCCATCATAGTGTGCAGTTGTTTGACTGAAGTAGGAGGGGGTAAATCAACAATAATGGAAATCTTAGATGGATCTACCATAAATCCCTACTTGCACACGATATGGCCTAACAACACTCCAAAGGGTGAAAAGAAGATGTACTTCTTCAAATTCAAGGAAATTTGACATTGCTTGCACTTATCCAACATTAGTCTTAAGCATTCAATATTGTTTTTCAATAAGCTAAAAACAGTCCATTCATCAAAATAGGCTTCCAGAAATTTATGTAAAAACTCCTTGAATGCTTCGACCACTAGCCTAGAAAATATGGTTGGTGCATTCTTCAATCCAAAATGAATCACTGTGTATTGTTAGGATCCCCATTCTATTTCAAATGTGGTCTTATGGTGATCTTCCTTGGCAATCCTAATCTGATGGTATCCTGAAAAAATCCATTGGTGAAGGAGTAGAATTCTTGTCCTCTCACATTATCTAACACTTCGTCAGTAAACGGTGTAGGGAATGGATCATGTAGAAATGCATCATTCAACTTCTTGAGATCTACACAGATTCTGATCTCTCCTGTTTTCTTATCTTGAACCACCATAGGGCTAATCCACTCTGATTCTTCAACAGATTCTATGATTCCTGCTTCCAGCATTCTATCTAGTTCAATCTTCACTTTCTCCTTATATTTAGGGTTCAATCTGTAGGGTCTTTGTTTAACAGGCCTTGCATCTAGTTTCAAGGGGATCTTCATCTCTCCCATGGGCCCTTTAATTCCCTTCATATCAGTGAACTTGGTTGGAAACAAGTCCTGATATTCATGTAGTAACTCTGTGATATTATCAATAGTGCCATTATCCCAGTAATCTCCAACATTCGCAAGCTTAGGTGCTTTCTCTGTTCCAATATTAACTTTCTTGATTGTGATTGGTTGTCCAATAAAAGGTAGTTCGACTCCTGGTCCTTCTATGTCTCATTGTCCTTTTTTTTCTACGATGTTCACATTCTTAGGATCATCATCTTCATCGGCATTGATATTGTAACATCCTTCCAATTTCTGAAGAGGTGCAATCCATTCAACCTCTTCTTGCTCCACAGGGAGGCTAGGTGCTTCCTCAAATAATTTTTTTCTTACAACCTGTAAATCTTGATCTACCAGAGGGTCTTGACTTTCAAATTAAAATGTAGCTACAAAATTTTGAGTCATACCTTGCCAATCTGCAGTGGTGAGGCACAGTTCCACTTCAAGGTACTAGTTGATAGGCGTTGTGTCTAGAGTATTGATGAATTTATGCACCAACTCTATTGATGAATGTTTCTCCAAGCCTCCTCACAACCTCACACATGGTCTTTCGAACAACTTTGATCTGTGTACCTAACTTTTCATCCTTCGAATTGTTCTAAAAATCATGTTGTCATCAAACTGCGACATTGTATCCAGTGTGTGATGTTCCTTTTATGTGTTCCCCACCATCTTGCTGGAGTAGATTTCAAATCCAACAATGGTAAGAAAGTTTCTAAGTGATTCAAACCATCAAATGTGGGTAAATTACTTATGGATGTGTTGTTCTAGTGAACTTCTCTGGTCATTATAGCACATTACCATGTAGATACTTCATACATTTTGTTCTTCCAGTTCTCCAGTGCTTCTTCTGATTCTGATGAACATGCGTTGTCACTTTGCCATCTTAAATTCCCATCTGATGTAGGATTAATGTAATCATGTTGTCTTGTTGTCAGTTTGTATATATTCTCCAACTCATATGCGTGGTCTTCTTCTCTGATGGGCTTTGTGTATCTAGGACCTTCATCAAGATCCAAAGGTGCGATGACCTTAAGGCCATCACCTTCAAACGTAATTCTTCTTTTCTTCAAGTCAACAATAGTAGAATTGTTGAAATCCCAATCAATTCCTAACAGCACGAGATAAGGAGAGCTATCATTGACTATCTCAATCACCTTGAAGTCCACAAATGTTCAGACCCCATCGATGTCCACAGGGACATGTTATGGTCTTCTGAAGGGGCTCACAACCCATTGATTGGCCATCCTAAGCCTGATGGGGGAATAGATCAACTTAGGTTTTCCCATTAGTGCCCAGCTCTTCTTCGTCATAACATTTACCTACGATCCTAAGTCAAGGACCACATAATCTATATCATAATCTCCAATTTGAGAATTAAGGTGTAGCTCCTTATTTGTCCTTCTCTTTTTGGATAGTTGATGTATTTCTTTATTTAGTAGAGGATATACCCTTCCTATCTCATACTGTCTGATCAAATTTTGTAGCTCTTGTACAACGCTCTCATCCTTTATCAAACTAATGCAAGTGCATAATAATTCCATGGGTCTTCTTACCTCTGTTCCTTCTTCAGGAAAAGAAGACTAATCAAAGTCTAGGGGCATTCCAAATTATCTCACTTCTGGTTGTGCCTTTGATGAAGAATCGGGATCTCTTCCAAACTCTTTTCTTTCCTCTTCAAATGTATGCTTCTCTCTCTTTGGATCAAACTCTTGTGTCTTCTTCGCAACTTTTATGACTCCTAATTGTTCTGTAGTCTTCCCTGGAGTCACCCTATCTTCCCATGTAGCAACGCCTCCTCTAGTGATAAAAACAAATATGGGATCTACTCCGTGAGGTTTTGTTGTGATTAGTTTTACTTGTTCATTTCCTCCTTGTCGTTCCTAAAGTTGGGCTAACAATGCAGGGCAATCTTCTATGACATGTTCAAATGAGTTGTAGTAACTGCAAGTGGTACAAGGATTCTGATAGTCCCTTGCCAAGTGACTTGGCTATGTGCAGTTACAACAAATAATATGACATTGACCTCAACCCATACCTCCTCCTCATTTTTATCAGACTAATCGGTAGGTGCGGACACTAACAGATCTCCCTAGATCAACCTGGATCTAGAACAAAACAGGACAGGACATGACTCTTTCCCTAAGTTACGACCACTGAAATAACTAGTAAGGAGGAAAAAGTTACATAACTTTGTATCGATTCCTAAGGTGTCTGTTTCTCCCACTTTTCTCCGGTGCTCTCATGAGGTCAAGACCAAGAAAACACAAACCAACCAAGGTGAAGATAGCAAAATTTATTCAATCGTCAACTTATGTGTATGATCAAGGAATTACACAATAAAGTAAGAATGACTTTATGGGAAAAGGACATGTCGATGTATCATATTAATCAAAATTAGAAGATACAACCTGATCGCCTTAATGTTGCAAGCTTCCCCTCGGTGACTCTTGGTTCCAACACACATACTTGCTCAATCCTTGCATGATTAAGATCCAATTCCTCTTGATAGACTTGCTAGAGTCTCCAAGCTCCTGTTCAAGCTAGGATCTTCACACAATTTCTTCACCAATTCTTCAATTAATCTTGCTTAACCTTTTCCATGAGAATCCTATCAATATATAGGAGAGGATGAGAAGGTTACATGGATGAGAGTGATCCCACCAAATTAGGGAAACCATCAAAATGATAACCATTCGAATGCCAACCCATTCTCTAGAAAATTCCTCTCTAGAACCATCGAGACTTCATCTTTTTCTAAGCTTGAGAACAAGTTCGCACCCTATATATATAGCACAGTGTGAGAAATTCACACCCTAGCTGAAGGTAGCCTGCGAGAATGAGTCATTCTCGCACCCTAGGCTATAAGCAACCTGCGAACTCTCTTCAAAAATATGTTTTCTGGGAAGAGATGAATGTCACTTTTCTCAGGAGAAAGTTCTTGTTGGGAGCCCGAGTACACCATCAAGATGACCAAAATCATGGGTAACATAATGCCCCCCAAAGTATGAGGCCGGAGGCAGTGACAGCTGAAATACTTTGTAAACTGTGTGTGTGAGTCAGAAACCAGGAGCGCACCTAATTGGAAACCTGCGAACAACCAAGCATCGGTAGAATATCATACTAGTTCTGAGGCAGGCATTTCCATACTCAGATCATGAAGGGATGACATTATAAGCACAGGTCATGGCCACCAATCATACACTGTGGATCCATGCCATCAAAATATCACATAGCCACCAGGAATACACTGTGGATCTATGCAAGAAAATTCAAATTGAGACGACATAGCCACGAGACATAGAAAGTGGATCTATGTGTCTCAAATTATACATTTCCATCGCAACCTGGAAAAAATAGATGAGATCCAAGGTATTCAATCCCATTGCCTGAAAGTATGAATCTAACCATGTGATTACATGTGTTGAAGTCGAACATGGTAGAAACCACTTGATTATCGGTCATTGATGAAATCGTTAACAAGTGCGAGGGAAATCACCATTAATGTCGATGACTCCCAAGGTACACTAGTACAATCCACCGAATGTGAATGAATGAGTTGAGGTCGAACATCTGATGAAATATTTTGATCAGGGGTCAATGATGTAAACCCACTGTCGAAAGCGAGGAAACCTACCATTGAGGCATGCAAGTTCCAAGGTACCAAAGAATTTCTAAGTCTTGTTTCCGGATAATGAGCTGGAGTCGATGGAACAAAACTTGTCACAGGAGGGCCTTGATGTATCACCCATCAATGGCACAAAATGAGTAACATATTTTAAAGGTTAAACATATCATGATGTAAGTTTGACTGGACACAGGGAAGGCCGACACAGAGAGAATGGACAACTGTAGATGGCTGACTCAATAGAGGTTTCAGATGAACTTCTCTTGAACATATGAATGACATGACCAAGGATTTCGCAGCATTGACTCAGAGACGATGCAGGGTATGACCTTGTAGCAAATCGAATGAGAGACAAATGGATATCCCAAATCGGCTTCAAATAATGAATAGGGGGTGTCATGTTCAAGAGCGACACTTACCTCCAATCAATATAAATACGAAAACACATCCCTTTCCTAAATTTTCCCCCACCATTTCTAGAGAGTACCTCTTTATTTTTACGCAACCTTGAGGAGGATAACATATTCTTGTAGATGTAAGCTCATCCTTTGTATGAGTCCTTCAGAATATCTTTAACAAACCCTAGGAAGGAGTAGTTTGGTCCCATTGCGTATCTGTCGATGTTTGTTTAACGAGTCCAAAGATAGAAAACTCGAAGGTTTTTCATGATTATAGAGTCTGGAAAAACACTTAAAAGAGAACTCTCTCAGTTCCTTTTTCATAAAATAGTCTGATGAGACCAAAAAAGAGATAAATTATCGCCCAACAGATGCTTTCTTCAAAAACTTTAACGAGCGTGAAAATATCAAGGTCGCTCAGCAATCTTTTCTTGTTTAGAGAGTCTGAAAAGAGCTTAAAGAGGAATCCAGGGGAGTTCCTTTTTCATGTAACCTTGTTGAGCCTGAAAAAGTGATAAAAGTGTGCTCGATCACGTTCTCATGTATTATCGAGCATGAGAACAAACAAATACCAAGCTCGAGGTTTTGTACAAAAACCATAAAAAACAATCAAAACATGCGATGAAAAAGAGAAAAAATATCTGTGTTCCTGTGCATGAACATCAAGGTCGTTGTGTCTAAAAAATTTGCAGTCATAAGGGTATTAGGCATTAGGTTTAGTAAATAAAACAATTATGAAAACCAATAACAAATGGTAAAAGTAAATATAAAGGGGTAAAAGTTCTTTTTACCATAGTCATTTTAACTTTGCCAATATTTTAGTCCAAACCCCCTCTTTTGCCCTTGAATTTCGGCGTTCAATTGCGGGAGGTACGAGCATCCATTCGACGAACCGTCTCTGGAAGTGCGGTAAGCTCCTTGTCCTCTATCTTTTCATGGCTCAATTTTTCATTTTCATTGGTAAAAATCATGTTTTTGAATTTGTTTTGGGGGTTAAAGTTGCGCTCAGACATTATCGTAGGCCAGCCACACGGGACTTGCGAGAATGCCTCATTCTCGTAGGTGACCCCAAAGGCACCTGCGAGAACCTTGCACTATGCCTAAAGGGAACCTGCGAGAACTGCAAAGTAGAAATATTTTTTGAAGTTTGCTCTATGAAAAAGTTACCAAATGTTGAATAGAGTTGTTGATCTTCTTCTTATGTTTCTTGTGCAGGTATTTGGCTATCACCATGGTTCTGGAATGGTGTGAAAGAGAGCATGAATAATATTATGCTATTGTCAGGAATCATCTGGCCACCCTTTCCTCTTTGCGATACTGTGGTCTCTTGAAATTCTTTCGTATCCCGGGTATGAGGGCCCAAGTCAAGTTACTAGAGTACCTTGTGCATATGTGGGACCCAGACCAGCAAGTATTCCATATAGGGGTCCACACATTATCCTTGGATATTGAGGAAATTTACTTCTTTACAGGACTATCACGGCATGGGTACCATGCGAGCCTGACTGGTAGCAGAGGTGGTGGGTTGCCCATGAGTGAGTACTATCATTTACACTATGTTCCAGAGGAGGAAAGGAGAAAAGGGAAGGTAGCCATTTGCGGAGTGAAGGATTTGACCCTTCGCACTATTTTGTTCACCATTGCTTGTATGGCTAGGAGTGTTTCTCCTCACATGGCTCTCCAGAGCTACTTTCAGTATGCCATAGAGTGTACTGAGCCTCATGTTTTTAACTGGGCAAATGCAGTGCTTCGTAGCATGAAGAGGCAATTAACCAAATATAGGTGAGGCAACCTGAAGCAGTTCGGGTACGAGTCTTTGTTGGTGTACTTCTTTCTGGAGAGAGTTCCCTTATTGAGGCTGCAAGTTGAGTGGGGTTTACCAACTCCAACATATCCAAGAATGCCAAGGTGGTGTCATCTCATGGCCCAACACGTAGCTGGACCAATTATTAAATACAATGATGCCTTCTTCGACTGGTTGCCACCACAAATGCTGATGGTCGATGATTATGCCTATGTCGGGTTGGACTTTAGAGGAGATTCGGACTTGGTCCTACCTGAGGGCGCTCAGTGGGGGGATCTTGGTAAGAAGCACACATTTTTTTTTCTTTTTAAATGTTTTTGTGAATTTTATCATATGCAAATGTTTTTTATGTTCGTCGAAGGTCTAATTTCAATATTCTTTTTTGATAACACAGACATGGGGCCTTACCAACCACCTAGTACTTCTCCTATTCAATGAGGAGGAGAGGTGGATCCAGTGCCACGATGGGACACTAAAGATTATGAAGTAGTGGAACAAAACCTGGAGGGTTTGACAACAGACTTTCTAGACATGCCCCTTGGAGAGGTTCTGCGACATTATCAGTGTCATACAGTAGGAGTGTCAAAGTCCATCGGCCAACTGCTTCGTAGGGTTTCCCGGGCAGTTGTGTGTTACCGTGAACATCATCCATGATGTCACTTTGTAGAAGCTATGAGCTTCAGATTTTGAAATTTTGGTCCTCGAGAAAAATGTTTTGATCGTTATATATACATACGGCTTCTACCGATTTATCTTGTGTTGTGTGAAAATTGATGTGATTGATTTATAAATGACCCAAATGTCTATCTAATACATAGTTAGCTAATGCATTAGTTAATGTATTTAGATGTCTAGGAATATGTTGATGTTCAATATAATCAAAATAAGGTTCCAAGAGGCAAATTCGCAAATACACCCATAACAAAGTAGGACTTTGAATAGTATAGAAATTACTTAACTATAGTACTACGAGTTGCGAATCGAGTCGCACAACCAAGTGACGAATACCGAGCGAGATAGAATCAATCAAAAATTCGATAACGACACTATACTCTGCAATATTGTTGGTCGCACGGCCGAGGCACATACCTCATAAAGTGACGAGTTCGTTTGTAGGGGCGTAAATTGCCCAAGTAGCAGAAGCAAGGTTTTGAGTACTATGGCTAGTGCCATCAGCGAAGCCAATGTAGGGTAGTGAAGACTCCAACATATGGAAATAAAAAACAATGTCACATAAGGGAAGATACCAATTAACGACAAAAGAAAACTACAGTAACACATAAGAAGTATGATACAATAAAAATACAAGTACTCGTGCACAAGTAATCTTATGCATAGTACTTCTTCAATTACAACCCATTTCTGGGTTCACTCAAAGGGATACCATCATAATCTACTAACTCATAAGAACCTTTTTCTAGAACTTGTCTAACGATATAAGGACCTCGCCACATGGCTTCGAATTTTCCATCTCCTAGCACATCTCGATCTTGTTTGTAGAGGAGAACCATATCTCCTTCGGAGAAAATGGGAGGCTTGACATGTTTTTCGTATTGGGCCTTGACACATTTTTTTTGGGCTTCTATGACTAGGGTAGCATTGTGTCGAGTTTCATCTAAGCGCATAAGATATAATAGATGTTCTTCCTCAACATAAGTGTTTGATAGGAGTTCAACAACTAGTTTTAAAGAGGATATCTCGCATTCGATCGGGAGAATGGCTTCCAAACCATAGACTAATTGGAAAGGTGTAAACCTAGTAGCAAACTTGACGGATATCTGGTAAGCCCACAATGCTGAAAAAAACATTGTGTTCCAACTTGTTTTGTGAATCCCTATCATTCATCGGAGCATGGTTATGAGAAATTTGGTAATTGCTTCGAGTTGGCCATTGGCTTGTGGATAATAGGGCATTGAGTTTTCATGGTGAAGACCCAACTTTTCAGTGAGTTCGAACATCATGAAGTTTCTAAAGTGGCTACCGTGATCAGTGACGATAGCCTAAGGACCACCAAAACGAGATATGATGTGATTAAAAATGAATAATGCTACGGTCTTTCCAGTTTTGTCAAATTTCGGCATCGCCTCGGCCCATTTCGTAAATTAATCTATGGCTACAATAATGTATCCATGCCCCCCGACCGAGTGGGGGTGACATGTCATGAAATCGATGCCCCATTTCGCGAAGGGACCAATAGAGACCAAAGGGTGAAGAGGAGAGAGATGTGATTGTATCTTATGATTATAGGTCTGGAAAGCATGGCATATTTGGATGATGATTATGTAGTCATTAAATAAATAAGGCCAAAAATACCCTGCTCGTAAAATCTTCTGGGCAGTAGCATACCCAGACATATGAACACCACAGGCTCCAGAATGGCAGTCATTTAAGGATTTCTTGGCTTCGTCGAACATGAGGCAGCATCAAAAAACTGATTCAATCCCACGATCATCCCAAGGGGTGTCTTTCATGACAGACATGATCATCTCGTCTGTAGGAAAAATGACACGAAAAGGATCTAGAGATAACTCACCAAGAGAGGGGGTAGAAGGGGTTGTCGACTGAATGGCCTGATAGGAGGATTCGACTAGACTTAATGACATTTCATCGCTGTAATGAAGATGGTCTCCAGGGTCAGGTACCATCCATGGGTCATGAGATGCAGGACTTTTGTGAATCGAGGTGGATATCATGTTCATTGAAGAAATGGATGAGCGTGGAACATCGGGCGGTGGGATGGGGAAAGTACCCATTAACGAAGAGTCTTTGAGAAGGCCTACACCGACATTCTCGTAACCCAATGGGGTTTTAGAAATGAACGATACGTTGTGAATACAGGTATCTGAGTTAAAGAAGGATAATTGGTCAATGGTGACTACCTTTCCTTGATGTGGGAAACGTACTACCCGAAATAGAGTCGACACAACTACGTGCATGTAATCGATCTAGCTACATCCAAGCATAAGATTTTAATCGAGAGGAGTGTCAAAGACTTCCACTTAGACTTGGACCATTTTACCTTCTAGTGTGATTGGCAACGAAGGAAGGACACCATAGGGCTTAAAACCAGAGCCATTGAAGGCTTTAAGAGTGTTCTGGGATTTAGTCAAAGAGGGAGAGCCAATGGCTTTCTAGCAAGTAAGAGACATGACACATGTTGAGGCACCCTCATCGATAATGGTTCGATTTTTTTTTTTTTCAGAGACAATCACTTGGATTTGGAATGCAAGTTGAGGAGGTAACCTTGGAATGTGATCTTCCAAGTCAAAAATTATTAAATTTGTGTCTGTCGGGTCAATTCCACCGATATCTTTCAACAATGCCTTCCATTGTGTGGGACAACTTTTAAGGAATTCAAGGGTTGATATCGCAAAAGGTGCCTGGGCCAGATCTTCAACAATGTTGTAGTTCTGGACAACACGAGCATGAGGATTGAAAGCCAATTTCTAAATGACAACCTTTGGAGGGGGTTGAAGAACTCTGTCAAGGCTCGGTCATTCAAGATGAAGAGTATCGTTGGTAGTTGGAGTCATGGGAGAGGGTTGTACCAATGAAGGAGGTAGATCATCAACCTTATCTTTAGAGGGAGAATAATCTTTGGCTTGAGTGGTGAGTGCAATGTCATTCTTCTTTGAATCGCTAGTACACATCAATACATAGGACGTAGTAGAAGGGGAAGGTTGGTCATGAATAACCAACTGGTCCTGTTGTTGAGAGGGGAAGGGTTGGGATAGAATGGCCGTATCAGGTGGTTTCGAGGCTCCTTGAAGGAACTTAGTAACTTCGGTGCGTCATGGACAATCCTTTGTGTAGTGATCATCATCACAGATAAGACAAGGGTATTGGGGTTTACGCTTATCCCTGTCGTCAACAGGTGGAGTTTTGGTTCTCTCTGCTTGAGAAGTATTTTTTTCCTCCTTATTCTTACCCTTTCCCTTTCAGGATTTGTTTTTACCGGTTGGGGTAGATTGGACAACATTTAACTCAAAAGTCTTTCCGGTGGGAGGGGTAGGAGATGGAGCATTTTGAACATTAGAAGACATGGGTTTGGGGTTGGTTCTTGAGACAAAATGTGGTTGGGCATGGAAAGTGCCAATCACACTGTCACCTGCATGAGAGGTAGATGGAGTAGTTGAAGTGGTGGAAGTGGAAGGACGAGGTGCATCAGGGAGTAAGTCGTAAAGAGTACCCATTTGTGAGTAAACGAGGTCGAGGTATTGAGCACGACTTATGGCTTTTTTTTCTATGACAACTCCACCCATGGTGATATCATGACCGATGTCTTTCACAAATGATTTTGTGAACCACTCTGCCAACAACTGATCAGAAAGTTCGAGTTTGATGAGACGTTGTCTCCATCGCCACTCATGAATTTGATCGGATATATGAGTGGTTTTGTTTTGTTTGAAAGAACTCAGAATCTTGATCCCCATTTCATAATGGATCGATAACTAGTAGTGGGTGAGGAAGGCCATGGATAGGGTGTTGAAGTTGGTGAAAAAACCTTGTGGTAATTCTATATACCACTTTGCGGCAGAACCTGTGAGAGTTCTTTGAAAAAGACGTAATTGGATAGAGTCGTCCATCAAGGAATTGGATGAGCACCAGAGATGAAAAGTCATGACATGATTGTTCGGGTCCTCTCCCTCTTTTCCATTGAATTTAGGGATGTCAGAGGGTAGCTTGGCTGGTATAGCAGGCCAAAGGGGAGAGTGGCGGATTGGATCATTTAAAATCCTTGACAGATCCGGGAGATCCAAAGTGACCAATAAGGGTAACTGTCGATTCACATGCGGGTACTGGTGGCTTTGGGGATGGAGTCCCATCGACAAACTAGTGGGACCATAAGTAGTCTGCATATAATGTGAAGACCCAGGCAGATTCGGTGGTTGTTGTAGAGGAAAGTAAATCATGGGGTTGTATCCTTGAATAGGGACATGAGTTTGACCATTCAATCCCCAAATAGGATTGGATGTACCTTGATATGGTTGGCCTATACTAGGGGGTATAAAGGATGCAGCTGGAAGTTGTTGCCCCCCAGTCGATTGAGGATTATGTTGTATCAGATGATTCCAATACTAGGCCAAGGATGGAGGTATGTTTTGTTCGTAGGGTGGGTTCGGTGGGGGTTATCCTCCAATCGGGGGTTGTGTTCCAATTGGGGGCAGTGTTCTAATTGGGGGTATTGTTCCAATCAGGATTTGTGTTCCAATAGGAATTTTCTTGACAAGGGGGGGTTGAGTCAAACCTTCGTGGTGAATTTTTCCACCAACAGGAATCTGGTAATTTGGTGTGAATGACGGAATAGTGCCACTAGGATTAATGTTTCCAGTAGAGGACGAGAAAGGTCCTCCAAAAGGGGGTTGAGGAAGTGTCAGAATAAAGCCAGGAGGAGAGTGCCTAGAAGAAGAGGGACCACCAGGAGTTTCAGATGGGGTTTGTGCAGGAGTGGAAATAGAAGCATTCAATGCACGGTATCTGGGTGGAAGTGTCGGGGTGACACTGGTAGAGAGTGGTGTGCCAATGAGGGCTTGACTAGCCACCATAATCCCACTGTGAATACTTGTAGTATCTGTGTAATGGACCATTTCTATAGGGATGGTCAAGATGTGTTCAGAACATAGAGCGTCTGTACCAGGAAAGTAATAAGCAGTAGTAAAAGGTATTGTGTCTGGTTTAGAGGTTTCGGGGAATGCAAGTGAGACGGTGATTTCAACGCCTGATCCTGCACCAAAAAGATCCCGTCTAAAAATTCCAGTAGACCAAAATGGATCTTGGCCCTCAATTCCTGGAAAGGATCCAATCGGTGATCTAGAAGACACAACAACTAAGTCCCCAGAATAATTCACTCACATAATACGTCTCTCAAAATCGGGGTGAAGTCGAAAGTCCTCTCGAGTATTGGTAATTCAGAAATGTTCTAGAGAGTCATTTCTTTCCACTTGTGGAGTGGTGACGTCTTGGACTTCACTCTTTTGAGGAGAGCCCTCAGGTGAGCTTGTAGGCAAGGGTTGAGAACCTTCCAGATGCTTTGGAGATAAACCCTGCATTCTACATGAATTAAGTGGAGGATCTATTGTAAACGAATTAAAAAACTGGCGAAGAGATTCCTGAGGTCAACTTGGGAAAACAAAAAGCACGCGCTAGTAAACAAAATCTAGGAAACAATACCAAGCAAACAAGACCTTCTAATTCCGTAGTCACTAGTTGGTGATGAAATCCAACGTTGAAACAATGAGACAAGAAGGGGCTGGGCTAAGGTGGAAACGTTACGATGATGACCTTCTTAACAGACTTACACCCTGGTGCAAGCTCCCACACATAATCGTGGGTATATCCTCCAAGGAGCCTGAGTGAGTTTGGCCAACATCGATTCCAGGTACCATGAAGACTTGCCCCTTCATAGTCACCTTGTGTAAGACCCTAAGAA
>ML888274.1:13223-26677 GCA_009831015.1 Picea engelmannii | reverse complement strand
TATATGCATGTGCATTGTCCTTCATGTCAAAATACCTTTATCAATCTTGCGGTACAAAACCCATGACTAGGGTTGACATCAATGACAACAACCAATCTTCCAACAATCTTTGACTTCTTCATTGTTGTCTTGGCCAAGTACTTGTGTGGTGAGAGCATGCCATATTTATTGCTATCTCCTAAGTTGAAGTCACTGATATTCAGTGTCATAATCTATCCTAATTGCAGTCCAACTGTACTTATCCCCTTCGGGAGGTACGCAATAATCAGTGTATAGTTGAATTCCTTCGGGACGTTATCATGACTAACCGTGCCATCTAGAGGCGGGATATAGTCAGGCAGGATTGATGGGATGATATTTGTGTTTTCCAAGTAATCACAATGCTTGCTTCTCTTCTCTATCGTAGTTCGGGAGGGCCCAAATTGAGTTGTAGTCGATGGGGATGCTTGCACTCCTCTCGTCGATGAGGCATGTACTCCTGCGGATAGGACCTTCTCAGCCATGATGTCTATGAGGATTTCTTTGAAATATTTCTCTACTGCACTAAGGTCACCCGACATACATGCTCGAGATCAGATATCTCTGTCGGTGAACAAACAATCAAGGTAGCAGAATGAATGGAGAGGTTACAATAATCATTGCGTGAAAGCGATTAGTTCTTTGAATCACAATTGGAAAAAGTGTCCTTGGTGAAACATTCAATGGGATAAATAGACAACGTTGTAATGGACTCCTCCAATGGGTAGGAATGCCTCGATAAATACAATTCCATCCGTTATGGCATGGTCCCAACGGTCCGATGGTGAACGTTCTGACAATAACTATGTTTTTAGTCGTTCTAGAGTGTCGTTCTAATGGTCAGGATACTTGCAACAGTCATATTTCTACGTCATGGCAAAGTTCCAGTCGGTGTTGTTTTGTTATTCCGGTGAGGCTCACGTTCTGCAAGTCTTCCTTCTGTGAATTCCTCTCGGGAACCCCCTGCAATTTTTCTAGCTTTGCTTTCTTCTTACTGAGATTTCTAGCTTTCTTTCCTGTGATCTACGTCTATGGATTCCTCTTTCCATTATTGTTATTATCTTTTCTTAGCATAGTAACTTCACACTGTTGAGGATATTTCCCAAGGTTCGAGGATAATACTTCTTGTCTTACTGTTTCTGGAGTAGGTTCTATACTCTCCTACATGGATAGGTTCTTTAAGCCTTCTTGTGTTCTTTCAAGTTTGACAGCTAAGTCTTTGGTCCTCAGTTTCTTATACTTGTCCTCTTATTCTTTTATTAAGCATGTTATTCTCTTATCCATGAAATCCCTTAATTCTTGCTATTTTTGTTCTATAGCCTCCTCTTCTTCTCTCATTCAGATTTGATATCTCTCGATACAAGTTTTTCCTAACAAAAGTGCAAAGGGAGCATTGTTCTCGGCAAACCTAATGATCTGGAATTCTTCTTTTCTCGATGTTCCATTAGAAATATTAGGTACATGGGCATGTATTCCACATAGGGTTATCAGCTTTCCTTTAAACAATCCTATTCCTCCTAATGAAAGAATCATAACAGGTTTTCCTAAGATTTCCCATGTACTTTCTGTCATAATGTTCATCTGTGTTTCTGCATCCAATACACAGTCTATGTCGAAGTCCCCTATTCTTTTTTCTATGCACTCTTTATCTTTTAAAATCTCTGATAAACTGATGTCTCTATGACCATTCAATGTTTCTTTCATTGGTAATAATATAGCCTCTGATTATTTCTTGTTCTTTAGCATATTCTTAGTCTCTTAACCTTCCTCATGGTCTTCTTGTCCCATGTTCATCTTCTCAACTTTAGCAATCATTCTAGGGAAATCTAAAACTTCATGTTCAGTAGCTTTACAAAAAAGGCAAATAGGACTTCTACCAGGGAATTCCTTAGCAACATGTCTCGATCTTCTACAATTATAACATAATTTCAACCCTCTCTTTCTCTTAAACAATCCCCAACCTTTCCTGTACTGCACACTGGGATCATAGTGATAGACCTGCAAAACATTCTTTCTAGGATCCTGCATCCATTTGTTAGTCCAAAAATTCTTTATATGCATAAGAATAACATATCTTTCACTATTTTTATCAGATCTACTCATCAAATATTCTTTCTTCTAGTTGTTCCCTAGTTTTTAGACTAAGACAAAATCTATCAAATATACCTAGATCCATTCTTTTGAAACAAAAATTTCCACTTATATTACCTTTATCAGAGCACAAAGCCTTAATATATTACCTCTTTTCTTCATATTTGATTCCCTTCTTAGCACAGAGCTTCACAAGTCAAGTAGAGTATTGCGCACTACAACAACATATCTACGTGAAAAACTTTCTCTTTTCCTCAGTTCCCAGCAATCCCAGCTTCAAGTCTTGGAAACGGAACCATTTGTTGGCACAGGGGTAGACCCAGGGTTCAATGCTTCAACATCGCACCAAAAAAACCCTAACTACTGGCCCTTTCGGCAACACCTGCAAAGAAGATGAAGTTTCACCTGAGGTAGAGGCAGGGGGGGTTCCAGGACTCAAGTGTCTACAACCTAGCTGGGACACATATATGTGATCGCAATGCTTTAACAAAGCTCTTATCAGTTAATATTCATTATTCCTTAACCCTTTATTCACATCGTAGGTAAAACCCTAATTACAGAACAATGTAGTATTCAACAAAATCTAAGCATATCTGACCATTTAGCACATAAAATCAACAGATCTAGCATTCATCCAAGTTATTAAGCACTAAGATACTATATCATATGCATATAACATACATAAAGATTCATAACTAAGCATAAATCACATTAATGACACAAATAAATCACAACCCAGGATATACATGGTTAACCCCCAACGTGGGGCTACGTGAACGAACTCTTCATCTTCTTTATTATCTTCTTTCAATCCTCTTACATGTACAGAGCCACAAAACCTAA
This sequence comes from Picea engelmannii, assembly GCA_009831015.1. Lineage (NCBI taxonomy): Eukaryota > Viridiplantae > Streptophyta > Pinopsida > Pinales > Pinaceae > Picea > Picea engelmannii. The sequence goes on along the minus strand of ML888274.1, from coordinate 23,725 downwards.
TCTGCGTAGGATAAGATATTTGCACGCACCTCTCGAGATCCTCCTTCCCGAGTTAGGTCACAACACAAAGCCTTCTTACATATTCTGCACACCAGCTTCTTACAATCACTTGCACTTAGCTTTGCAAGTCTTAACACATAGTATGCACAAAGCCTCTAGCTCCATACTAAGTTGATTCTATTAGATCTCTCTCCTCTCCTTTCTTACATCACCTAGATATCTATTTATACATTACAAATGGGGCCTAAACATGGGTAAACCCATGGGCCGACATCCCATACCAGTTACATAAACCCTAAACCCAAAAATCCAACAAAAGGGTGCGAGATCCTGCGATCTCCGCTTCACCTAGCACTTCATCTTTGACCAGCCTGTCGAAGTCCAAAAAATGGTCAAAAATGACCAAGGTTCTCCAAAACTTAGTTGAGGTCCAACAACCACACTCTACAACATCCAACATTTAGTATGCACATCTGTGCATTCTCAGTTAATGCACACAATGGCCATGTTGAAATTCCAAATTCATTCACTAACCAGTCTGAATTTTTCCTTAAGTACAACTCAATTAATGTAGACATAGTGTTGAAATTGGAGCTATGATGCTTCTTTTTTACCTCTGGCCCATACAAGTGCAATGTTGAACCAATTTATCTGATACCAAAATGTAATGTCCCTAGCTACCCCAGGATGGGCCACGTCACACAACCTCAACTTCTGTATCTCTAACTCAACCAAACTATAACATCCCCAACATACTACTTGGACATGATATTCCAAAAATCCACTATGCAGATACTATACTAAACATAAGTCTACATAGTATCACTTGAAGTAATATTCTCAAACTCAAACTGAGATGTTCCACACTAACTTACTCCTTTTAACATAACTTCATGTAGTGGAAATAAATCAAACAACCGTGTGCACCAACATACTAAAAACAAAACAAAACCGTGCACACACCCATTCTGGTGTCATTACCAAATATGTCCTACTTATGCATGCAGATTGCTTCCCTATGTGCACAAGTAACTCTAGCCTCTAATTCCCATAGAGTGTTCTCTGTGCCCATGACTCTTCAACCTCTTATTGAATACTCATAACCAAAATCACAAGGTTAACTTAATAGGAAAGACTATCATCATTTTCCATAACCATGCACAACTACAAATACAGGATATAAGCACCATACTTACATGTGCAAGAAACATTAAACAAAATAACAAAAAATACTTATATACGACAACATATAAGAATTAAACCATATCATGCATAGATAAACACGCACACAATAAACAATACATGTACATAAGAACACTTATACTTTTAATGAAATTCACTAATTGCACACAGAACGCAAACGTTCCTCCCAACCATAGACTATGTTGCTCATGAGATTTCAGCAATAGGTCACCTCTGAGCTGGGGCTTAACTCCACCAGGGAAAAAATGGTTCTTAATGATAAGCTAAGGTCTGATTCTCAACATAAATTTTCGTCCCTAGGTGTCCACTACTACAACTAGCCCACAATCCCTCATTCCCCACTCACTTGTCACACCAAGGAAGTGTGCCCCTTCTCTACTCAATAGTCCCTCAGTTTCCCCACTTCCCTTCTAGAGTTACCAAAAATAGGTTAGACAAGAAGTCTGTGAGCCCTGTGACTAATGCCCAACGTACCAGGGAATAATTCTCAACAAAACTCTCACTTGGAGAGTATGCTCACAGGTCTGAAAACCCACTTCTCAACAACCAGTCTCTCACCCTGAGAGACTGTTCACAGGCTTGACAACTTGTCTCTTCGACAGTAAACTCAGACTACAACCCCACAACTCCTTACAAGCTTCTATGTGCAGTTAAGGTAATAATTAGATTTTACATATAGTCTGACCCCCTTCTTCTCATGAGATCTTGAAACATCAATAATCATCCCCGAATAATAATAATCATAATCATAATGCCAAAAATTCACTAAGGCCAACAATATATATTGCATGCCTTCAATTTGAAACTTGTCACCTTCAGAAGTAACCTAAGCCACTTGGTGACTCGTTTCGTACCCTCAAGAACTTAGGATAAAATAATTATCCAACATTACACTTTTCATGAATTATTATTAAATATTCCCCTAAGAATTACATCCCACCCCCTTTTCCCTTTTCCAGTGGAGTAAGCCCCCCATATCTTTTCGTCTGATTCTATCTATGTGAAACGATGTAATATTATATTAATAACCATGATTAAATTTACATGGATAGGTGCACTCGCCTATCTATGTCCTGAATCACCAACCTCATAATCACATAGGCTCTTTGGCCTCAATACATATACAACTATATATAACTCAACTTTTTGCATACTCCCAGATCATTACTGCACACTTACCCAAGTGCGCGCAACACTATGAAATGTGTGCACCTTGTCTTTGATAACAATCCTCCACGCACTACTCAGGTGTGCACAACATCAAAACTTAGTACAAATGACTCACTAGCCTAAATGTATAATTACAAAGAGTCTTGGACCATGGACATTACATCCTTTCAAAAGTCCATAAGGCCTACAACCCAATTTTAATGAGAGATATTATAATATAAGGATTTTATCCATATCCATAATCAACCTCACAACGGTGGTGATGTTTGCCACTACTTTTAGTAAATATTAGTTTTTACGATCTGACCCGAATTATTTTTGGCACGAAATGAGAGTGAAGATATAATAAAGAAATGTACAGAGATATATTGAATATCCACTAATATAAAAAATATATAGAAGAGATATAACAATAAACATAGAGATACAGTAATACAAAATTTCTATTAATGAGAAATATGTAAAAACTGTAGAAATATAGAGTGAAAGACTCGTTACAATGGTGGAAGATTATCTCTGAGAAGACATGTGACGGCTACTCACATTAACAAGAATATCATTGTTACAATGAGGCTCCAAAGGGCTTTTTAACATAAAGAAAATCCAAAACCCTAACCCTAGAAGATGAAAAACCAACAATTTTGTGGACCCTGTTTTGGGTAGTTTGGTGTATCAACTTCCTGGGGGCGTAACTTTGGCATACAATCTCCATTTGGAGAAAATGATAGATAGTTGGAAAGGTATCGACGAGGAGATTCATTTTAGTGGATCAATTAAAGACTTCATATTTCATTGAGGTTCTCTATTGTGAAAAAAGTGTTGTTTAGGCCCTCAAAATGGTCCCAGAAGCTTAGGAACCGAAAAATGCTAAAAATAGTAAGTTGCCAACAAAGTCTTTTGAGCCAGTTGGAATAGGTGGGTGGCCACCCATATCTACCTTGATCAATTCTCCCTCCTTAGGAATAAATTCTCTCCATTGTGTTGAGTTCCCAAGGGAGGGAGGGAAGCGTTTGTTGAATCTGAACCTTTGTGAGTTGCTTGCCTTGTTGAAGATTTTCATGAACCTGTTGTTGGCGGGGTTGAATTTGTTAAACCAACATGTTGTGTCTTTTCTTGACTGGGTAGTGTGCAGACACCATTGTAGATGAAGAAACAATATCTTCTTTCTCTTCTACAATATGCTTATGTTGGATAGAAAGTTCTTGGGCCAAGGCTGCAATGGTTACAATGTCCTTATATTCACCTTTTGAACAGATTGTGAAGAGGCTGAAGTTTACAGTATGAGAGATTACCTTGCGACACTTTTTTGGTGGAATAGTAGATAGAAATACCTATGGAATCCTATATATATGAACCCTGAGAGTAACAATGACTCTATGGGGTCGACACTCATAAACAACATGACGTTTCCACATATATATGGTAGTCCCAAAACAACATCACAGACATCTTGTAGGGAAACATCACATAATACCTCATCCTTGAAGGGATATATGTCATATGACAATCGACACTATTGGCTGACATGAAGATATCATCCCTAGCGAAGCCACCCAGTGTTGTATGGATGTGGGTCTGGTTTTGTCGACAATACCAATTGTTTGACGATATTTGTTGAGATGAGGTTATTCTGGCTTCTGCTATCAATAATGAAATGCAACGGGGTCCCCTTCACCCACATCTATGAATGGAATAGGAGCTCCCCTTATTCAGGATCTATTGGTTCTTCTGGTTGAATATCCACTAATATAATAGAGATATAGCAGATATATAACAATAAACATAGAGATACAGTAATACAAAATTTCTATTAATGAGAAAATTGTAGAAAATTGTAGAAATATAGAGTGAAAGACTCGTTAGAATGGTTGCAGCTTATCTCTGAGAAGACATGTGAGGGATACTCACATTCACAAGAAGATGATTGTTACAATGAGGCTCCAAAGTCATTTTTAATATAAATAAAATCCAAAACCCTAATCCTAGAAGATGAAAAGCCAACAGTTTTGTGGACCTCGTTTTGGGTAGTTTGGTGTATCAACTTCCCGGGGGCGTAACTTTGGCATACAATCTCCATTTGGGGCACACGATAGATCATTGGAAAGGTATCGATGAGGAGATTCAATTTAGGGGATCAATCAAAGATTTTTTTATTTCATTGAGGTTCTCTATTGCGAAAAAAGTGTTGTTTCGGCCCTCAAAATGGCCCCGGAAGTTTAGGAACTGAAAAAATGTTAAAAATAGTAAGTTGCGAACAAATTGTTTTGAGCCATTTGGAATAGGTGGGTGGCCACCGATATCCACATTGATCAATTATCCCTCCTTATGAAGAAATGGTATCCATTGCGTTGATTTCCCAAGGGAGGGGGGGAAGTGTATGTTGAATCTGAACCTTTGTGAGTTGCTTGCCTTGTTGGAGAAGTTGTATTGCTTAGCTTGTTGAAGATTGTCATGAACTTGTTGCTGGCAGGGTTGAATATATTAAACCAACATGTTGTGTCTTTTCTTGACTGGGAAATGTGTAGGCACCATTGTAGGTGAAGAAGCAATATCTTCTTTCTCTTCTGTAATATTCTTATGTTGGATAGAAAGGTTTTGGGCCAAGGTTGCAATGGTTATAGTGTCCTTCTGTTCACATTTTGAACAGATTGTGAAGAGGCTGAATTTTTCAGTATGAGAGATTACCTTGTAGAATGTTTTTGGTGGAACAATAGTTAGAACTACCTTTGGTATCCTGTATAGATGGCCCCCCAAAGTAACAATGATGCTACAGGGTCGAGACTCATAAACAACATGGGGTTTCCATATATATGGTAGTCCCAAAACAACATCACATACATCCTATAGGGAAACATCACATAATACCTCATCCTTGAAGAGATATATGTCTATGAGAATCAACACTACTTTCTGACATGAAGATCTCGTCCATGGCGAAGCCACCCGATGTTGTATGGATGCGGGTGTGGTGTTGTCAACAATACCAATTGTTTGACAATATTTGTTGAGATGAGGTTCTTCTGGTTTTCGCTATCAATAATGAAATGCAATGGGGTCCCCTTCACCCACATCTGTGAATGGAAGAGGCTCTCCCCCTCTTTAAGATCTATTGGTTCTTCTTGTTGAATTTTTGCGGTTGCGACAATAACAGTGGGGTTTGAGTCGATGATCTGTCTTCTACCAGTATTTTATGAATCTAGGTTCGACTATTTTTCTTTGATCTTGACCACCAATAATTGTTTTCAGTGACATTCATTGGTGTTGTTCTAGGGGAGTTTTTGGAATTTGCACCACTTTCCACTGTCATTCTTCGTCTTTCCCTTACCCTTCTTTTCTTGTGGCTTGGATTGGTTTTCAAGAGGTTGTTTGTTAGGTCTGTATTTATCATACTTTGGTGGTTGTGGATTTTCATAGCCGAACTACCGTTTGTTCTGGTGCTTAAATTTTTTCTCAATTTTGAAATCATGTCGATAAGAAGCTCCCAGGGATGAGATGTCTAGAAACTCCATTTCAGTTTGGATGTACCTATGTAGAGCCCCATGATATTTCATAACCAAATTCCACTCAGAACCTTTGATACCCATCTTGGTGTGTAAGGTATTGGTGAGCTCTGAAACTGCTTGGCCCCTCTCTTGACGCAACGTGGTCCATCTCATGTATTTTTTTTTATAGTTATCAACAGGATAATATTGTTCCTTGACCACATCCACAAAAAAAACCTAAGTGGGCTCGACCCCATATATTCCAGAATCCTTTTTGGAACCTTGCTCCCAGTAAGTTTCCAACCAATGTTTGACATGGATGAGAGCCTTAAGGAGTGTGAAGGTGATATTTTCCATGTCAGAGAAGTTATGAACAAAGAAAAAACCTTCTAGAAGATTTAACCATTTTTCTAGGACATCTGCATATATTTGTCCTTCAAATATGGGAATATAAAAATTAACTTATACCTTGAAAGGAGAGGTTCCTCAAAAGTTCTCGCTTGATGAATACGCGTCTTTTGTTAACGACAAACATTGAAGGATGTGGGAAAAATTCTCCATCATTTCATCCCTCTGTCACATGAGAACTTTCTCAAGCAACATATTAATAGAATCTTTTGCTCTATCATTTTTATTTTCTTCTTCCATGGAGGGTTTTCTTTTTTTGTTTGTTAGTTTGTCCATGACATGTGGGACTAACCTGTGGCTAATAAACCATGACTTAGGGGAATATAAGCCATCAAAATCACCTAAGGATCACACCTAGCCTGAGCCACACCAACCCTTAACATGGATGGATTTTTTGTCCCCGTAGGTTTCGAACCGGTGAGTTAACATCACAGAGCGCCTTAACAACACACTATGTCACTGTCTGTCCTACACCTCGGGGAATTTTTCCATGGGGGTTTTATATGGCATGTGAGAGTGATTTTCCTCAAGAGAGACAAGCTCAAGACCCAACTTTCTATACTTGGACCTCATTGGGGACATGCACTGAAAAAAAAGTGATCAAGAGCAGCCTGCTCTGATACCATTGATCCGGATTATTTTTGGCATGAAATGAGAGTGGATACATAATAAATAAATGTATCGAGATATATCAAATATCCACTAATATAACAAATATATAGCAGAGATATTACAACAAACATAGAGATACAATAGTACACAATTTTGATTAATGAGAAAAATGTACAAAACTGTAGAAATACATAGTGAAAGACTCGTTAGAATGGTGGCAGATTATCTTTGAGAAGAGATGTGATGGATACTCACATTCACAAGAAGATTATTGATACAATGAGGCTCCAAAGGCCTTTTTAACATAAAGAAAATCCAAAACCCTAACCCCGGAAGATGAAAATCCAACAATTTTGTGGACCCCATTTTGGGTAGTTTGGTGTATCAACTTCTCAGGGGCGTAACTTTGGCATATGATCTTCGTTTGGGGCGCATGATATCTCATTGAAAATGTATTGATGAGGAGATTCATTTTTGGGGATCAATTATATCGTTTGGCTATTATTGAGGTTCCCAATCATGGAAACGTGTTGTTTAGGCCCTCAAAATGGCCTCAAAAGTTTAGGAATGGAAAAACTGCTAAAAATAGTAAGTTGTCAACAAACTATTTTGAGCCAGTTGGAATAGGTGGGTGGCCACCGATATCCACCTAGATCAAATCCCTATTTTAGCTATCAAAGAGAATAATAATTTTCTAAACTCTTTCAAAAATCATTTGGATGAAAACCAAACCAACTTTGCTACTTTTTTTTATTGTTATAGAAAACTACAAGAGACCACCATAAACTATGTTCATTGAAATAAAATCTTGATTTCATAGAGTTTCCTTTCCCTTTTATCCAAGTCTTCATACCATACCAATCTTACCAAATTATCTTTTATATAAATACGCCTACAACCTCAACATGAGTAACTAGCAAATTTTGTAGTTCAAGATTCCTTCAAACTTTAATTTTAAGAGTAACTCCCTTGAAAACACAATTCCGAAGAAGAATTTTCTATACCTCATCGCCTTTGACAACCTAAATTATACATTTATCACTAAGAAGCATGTTCCCAAGTACATGATTATATGATCCCAAGGCCACCCAAATCTCTATGAAAGCAACAAAGGATCCAATTTAATAGATCACTAGCCATTATTTGTGAAATAAAATCCCTATTAATATTGTCTAGTATCTATTAATCCCTTTAAAAAGGAACCCAACATGATTAGTAAACATGGGCCATTTCCAACACTTTGGTGAAATATTAAACTTAATGATGAGATAGAGTGGCCTTAAAATTCGTTTCTTGATACTACCTTCATTTCATTGCAACACCGCGTCTTAAAGCTCCTTCTATGATGCCTAAAATATGAATGGAATTTGAAGGAAATTGAAGATTTAGTTTGGATAAATTCATGCCCATTCAAACTCAACCATCTAGTTCAAATGATAACATTGTTTTATTTTACTTGATCATAGAATAGAAGGCCTCATAAAAAATACAGATGCGATCCAAATTACTCTTTAGAGAGAATTTATCCTTTAGTAGATTTAGTAAGAAATTCATCTACCAAGGTTTTGTTGGCAGCCAAATATTAATGTCAATTTTATCATTATAAAATGTTGTCTTAATGGGATAAAAAAATTTGTAGCTGCCTCCTTCTCCTTGCAAAGATTTATATCTTTTGGTTTTGAAAAGATTCGTTTGATTACATGTGTGTATGAGTTCATCTATTTTTATCTATCGTTTCTCTTGTTCAATTTCATGACTGTAAGCATGAAATTAGAACGAGCTTTGGTTTGAGGCATCATATAGTTTGTGGACTTTCCTTTTATAAATTGGATAACACCTAAGGACATCTAATATTTTCAAGAACCTTAAAATTTTATCAACCTATCATATTATGGGTTAATCCCTTACCATAGCGCATGAGTTATCCACCTTGGGGTTATGTCTTAGGTGTTCTATGCTTTGAACACTTTGATTTTCACATTATCATATCTATGAACACGCATCAAACAAAACTTTGGTGTATTTTGTAATTTGAATCCTATCGCTTGTAGTCATATCACAGTCTCTCCATCCTGGTACATGACTGACATCCATACCTTCAAACATTACTCCTTCATCCTTCTAAGAACAAGCATGCATTCATTGCTTCAGGTGGTAAGTTTTCGTTTTGGGTTTGACATTCATTTGACATGGTGGTTTTTGTTCTACGCATCCTCTAGTTTAACATCCACTCAACATTCCAAATGGTCATTATGTTGGCTTTCCAAAGCCTTGGGGGTCGGTTCTCCTCTGAATACACATATCTCATACTCTATTTCATGTGTTTTCGAACACACCCCACCCTTCACTAGTCCTTATGTCTCTGTGTGACCATATCGATGGCGCTTGTGGTGAGGATCAAGATGAATGGCTCAAAGGATCTCCTCTCACACAACGATTCCATGGATGACCTCATGGCTCATGGCTGGGATGGGTACATAAAAATATTTGAGGGTTTCAACCTCAAATTGGCTCAAGCCTTTTCCCAGACTTTCGATGGCATCAAGGATAAAATTAGGGATTTGCAGCTAGAGTCACTGAGGGTTCGATTACAGAGTCTATTGGATTTCACCAAGAGGGACCTCGTTGGTTTAAAAACCTCAATTTCGAAGGCGTCCCATGGAACTCACTCATGGATTCTAAGAAATCGTGTTACAGTGCAAAAGGTACACCCATTGTTTTATTTAAACCATGATGGCATGGCTTGTTCTTGATGCTTGTGAAATTTATTACCTATGAGGGTAGATATGGTCTGGTCTTCCTGTATCATGTTCATTTATTGATGGTATTTCTAGGTTTTAATTTGAATATGCCATTTTATCTACTTAGAATCCTGCAAAAAATGGCCAAATTCTACCAGAGACAAAACCTAAATGCCCAGTCTAGTCTATTCCATCATGCACTCATCTGAATTCTGGTGATTTCCCAATTGTCTAAAGTTGGGGATAGTTGGCATGATTTTGTGTATATAAATGGGTTTTACCTACCTGAAAACGTGACATACTTACCTTTGCATTTTAATGAATCTCCCAGTCCTTATCGATCAAACCCATATATAGAAAATCTACATGTCAATCTGCAAGAAACCCCTGTGTCTATAGCTGACACCCTTGTTGTTCTCTAGAATCCATCCAAAGGAAAGAAACCCATATGAGATTTTATTCCCGGGAAATCTTTAGAAGAGGTTTTGGATGATCTTAAGGATAAAATCCTTACTGTTCCTAATCCTGAGCCAATTCGGGTTGATTTAAATGAACTTGATATTAAGAAACAGGGTAGGTGAAAGAAACAGAGAAGTCCATACATCAACTTCAAAAATAAAAGACCCAATCGACTTATATCCATAACAATAAAAATTCAACAACATGATCATGAGAAACCAATCCTTGTGATTGAGGTCAATGATCATGAGAAACTTATATCCAGAACAATAAGAAATTGTAGCGTGATCATGAGAAACCAATCCCTGTGATTGAGGTCAATGATCATTTTTCTGAGGATGACATTGATGATCGAATTGTTGAGGATGTTATCAATGACTAGATCCCTAGGGATGATATTGATGCCAATACACCACAGTTCGATTTT
>ML888274.1:0-13123 GCA_009831015.1 Picea engelmannii | reverse complement strand
AAGTGTGTGGGAAGTTTAAATGGTTGACAGGGTTTCAAATGGTTAGCGCTTTTGTAAGTGCGCGTGGTCATATGACCCACCATGTGCCCAGGTGTTAGGCAGTTAGGGGCTGGAGGTGCCCTAACCGTCCTACAGTTTGCACAGTTATTCAGTTGTGCATGGGTGTTGGGTTTAAACATGAATTTGGAGTGTGTTCTGGGCTCAAGCACATAGAGGTGTGTTTTGGTGAACCATTTTCAGCAAGCTTGAAGGAGGAAAATGGAAAGAGGCCTATCTTCTTCATTTTTTGGCTGATTGAGGTGTCGTAAAAGCCCAGCTAGGGGTTTTTGGACGTCCTGAAACCATTGGCACTGTTATCAAGGCCATTTGAAGACTCCTTTCATAGGTTTTAAGCCATTGAAGTTTCAGAAAGCTCCAGGGAGATTTAATCCCTCATTGATTGAGGACATGTTTTGGTTTCAGAGGCTTTTGAGGACTTTTACAGGTGTTTTTGCCAAAGAGAAGCTCAATGAAGCTTATGGCCACATGTAGAAGAGGTCATGCCCGGATGATCCATGATCCGTTTTCAGAGTTTTATTAGTCATTTTTGGGGTTTTTATGTTTTCTGATCTCAATGGTACAGTCAGAATTTCCATTGGAGTTGAGCAGGAGCTTGTAAACGAAATTTTGACAAATTAATCCCAAAGAGCCAAGTCCATTAATGGAGGCTCAAGGAGATGTAGCCTGGAGGGGGGTGAACTCCTTTATCATGTTGTGATTGTTCTGAGTTTGATGGTTTATTTGCTACAAGTTATGTTGTTGTGTATTTATTGAAAGTGCATATTTAACCGTTTAAAAGAACATATCCTCACACATAAGCATTTACAAGAAGATACATGAACTTAACACATAAGTTTATCTTGCATATTTTAACACATGAAGCAAGGTCCTGTAAAGTTTATTTTAATGAAGTAGAGGGTGCTTGCATAGAATAACAAGTCAACCTTCTATTTTTAGATCAAATGGATAGTTTCAATTTTTTCTTGAAAGATGTTGTCTGACAAATGCCCGAAAATGGGAGGAGATGAATCCTCCTCATCAGGTGTTTCTTCCTCACCCGTATCATCATGATTTTTAGGAGGTGCAGAAATAGAGTTATCATGTGCTTCGAGTATTGTTTTCAAAGCATATTGTAGACCTTCGAAGTTTAGACCTTCTGTGGTCGGGTTTGACCGGTTTGGAGGAAAAGGTTTTCTAAAAGGTGTTCTAAAACCTCATTTACTTGTAGATGCCTCCTCAGTGGATATTTTCAAGTCTACAAACTGACTGGATAATTTTTGGAAAGCTTTATGCAGACTTTCCAAGTCTAATGTCTCTTATTGATTTTTGGTTTGAGGAGGTCTGGTGAGAATTTCTATTTTATTTTTAGAAGACGAAGTTGTTTTAGTCTCACTACTAAGACTATATTTTAAGCTCAAAATGTCTTTCTCAATCAGGAATGCTTCCTCAAAGGCTTCTAATAATGTTTTCTTTTTGGACCTTTTAACCCATATGGCTATGTTGTTATGCAGGGCCTTAGTATAATATGCAACAGTGAGATTTTCTGATGGCATCGAATCTACAGGGATTTTGTTTTTTAGCGTTAGGAATCTCTAGTTGAAGTCCTTATCTTTTTCCTTAGGGTTCATTTTCAAACTGGAGAGTTCCATTACCAAGACTTTTGGAGATTTATCATCTCCAATTTTTTCTAGAAAACAGATTTCAAAATTGTCCCAAGAGACGATGGTTTGAGGTTGTTGCGCGAAATACCAGGTTGAGGCATTCCCCTCAAAAGTTTAAGGGAATAACCTACACACGACATCTTCATGTTCGACGCTCCAGAGTCTAACAACTAGCACAAATTTCTTGATGTGATCCTCAGTTGATTGCTTCAAATCTGGATCAAATTTGGGTAGCCATTTCTATGGATGTTTGGGCAATAGGTGTTGGGGTCCAGGTACTGACACAACATCTTGATCGAGCCAGGGTCCGACGATGTTATTTTTCGTTTTCCATGGGAGTTGGTGGAGCTGAAGGTTGAGATGGTTTAGATGAATATTTTCCTTCGTTCGAGGATTCCTCTCTCGAAGAGGGTGGAGAAGAACTAGTTGGGGATGGTGGGATACAAGATCCCCCAACACCAAGGATAAGTGCTTCAAAAGGATAGATGATATTACCACCTAAATGGTTTTCGAGCAGACTAATGCCTTGACGTTGTTCTTGAATATATGTGAAATCAAGGGGTTGATTAAGTTATCTACTAGGTTTTCTGATTCGGGATAAAGCACTTTGAGTTCTTATGATTGACTGGCGAACAATTTCTTGGACGTCAATCCATTGAGGAACTGGTGTCACTGGTTCGACGGGAATGCCAGGAGTAGTGTTTGAGGTAGTATTTGGGTCAAGTGTAACGTTAGTGTCTAATAAACTACGCATCATGACATGAGAATGATTGTTTGGGAGAGTCTTACAACCTCCATGTGCAATCAATGAATTTCAGTCCCTCCTTCTAGCACCATTTGTTGACACATAGTCAATGAGAAGGGAAGATATGGACCGAGGTTGTCTATTTAACTAAATATGTTTGGCATGATCTAACCTAACGGGTTTTATGGATACGTTAGACAAATAGGATCGTAAAAAAAACTAAAGGAAATGAACTAACTAAAAATACAATTCTAACAAACAACACATTAATTACAAATGTTCAACTAAGAGTGTTAATGTACAATGATTATATACAATTTACAAGGTTTGAATAAAACCTTGTGAAAGTATTTTTTTGAGATACTTTTTCTAAACGAGATTAAATATGAACGAAACTTATTATAATGCTCTAAATATCAAACTAATAAACAAAGAATGAATATGATTGTGATGATATAATGAAAATAGACAAAGCTAATTCACGTCTAAATAATGCAATCACTATTCATTCACATATAAAAAAATTAAATAAATAATGCATTAACTAACCTCTAGTTGATTAGCAATAAAAAACTGATTTCATCTCTCTGCATTTGTGTGAGCTCCTCTTGTCCCGTGTCAAGTGAAAACCTATGATAGAAGCAAGCATAATGCTTCTTGAAGAAATTCAAGGAAGCGTTTCATATTATGGAGCGAGTTTATGACCACAGAAAGATGAATAATTATATAACCTGTGACCTTGAGATATCCAATAATCGAGGATGAAAGAAATCCCAAAGCTCATTAATGGTGTTACCAACTATCTAGCATTATACGTAAACCCAAAATACTTGAATAGGTGTTCAAACACAGATATAAACTAGGCCAAAAGATAATGAACAACATAAAGAAAAACATGATATGACATATTATGTGAAGAAAAGACTAAAGTTAATTCGACATAGATAACATTTCATATCAAGAAATTACATGAGAAGGCAATGAAAAAACACTACACAATTTACAGAGGTCTAAAGCCAAGGAGCAAACTACTTTCTCATATAGTTTCAAAAATATATGTCCATTCTATGGTCCAGGAAAACTTGCCTCTATCAAGAGGAAACATAGCTATTTAAACATATTTTTGATATGTTACCTCCTATCACACAAGATAGAGGCAGTTTTCTTAAAATAATATTTTCACTAAAATAGAGTAACAAAAAGATACTCCTGTTGGAGTCTTTTAATAAAAAATATTTATATTAATGAACATTGTTTTTCAAATAGGAAATTACTTTTAATATCCCCAAGGACGAGCCCTGTTGTAATCATGTTTATGAATTGTAAATCATGTTTTGTAGGCTGGTGAGACGAGTATTGATAAGATGGTAGGATTATGTGTTTATTAGGCCAGAGAGCCTAAATGTTAAGGCCAGGATGCCTGTTTTTGTATATGTAATAGGTAGAACATTAATAAAAATATAAAAATCGTTAGGTGAAGACTGACCACGAAGAAAGAGTGATGGGGTACTAAGCTTCCACAGAGTGGGTAAGGGAAAAGGGGATGAAAGGTTGGAAAGAGAGGCTAAGTGTTGATCCTAGGGGCTAAACTTGGGGGATTAAGTCCTTGGGAATAATAATTTATTATTATTCCAAAAGCTATGTGACAAAACATGTTTTTATCCTAAATTTGTGGAAGGGGAAACATGTGAAAAAGGGAACACAAGCCGATGGAGCACATGCAGCCTCATGGACGACATGTGTCGATCATACCAAATGCAATTTAACCCAAAGATTGACCTGAGGAGGGGGTTCATCCTCCATTCGGCCATGAGTTGTCTGAACCATAAGAGTCTGGGAGGTCCTCCATTGTTGTGTCTGTGCTTCCAGTTTCCAGATCCTTTGTCTGAAAATTGTTTGTCCCTGCTTTGGAACCTCTGTTGTTTTTACCCTCACGCAATTCTGAGAAGTGAAATGGGTGAATTGTTCTGTGTCTTTTGTTGAACCTGACACTAGGGAAATCGCCTGAGCGTGTTGTGTCTAGCGCCAGGTCGTTTCCATTTTCAAACCTATGCCCATCTACTATTGTGATTGGCACCCTTGCGGGAAATGAGTTGAAAACTAGTTGAAGAACTGGGTTGCCATGCCTGTGGTAGAAGAGGCAAGTTGTCAGGCCTATGAGCATCTCTCTCCAGGTGAGACAGCTTGTTGGGAAGTGGGTTTCTCCCAAACTGAATCCAACACCAGCTACGAAGCTATGATAATTCCTGATACGGCCTATTGTCGAGGCCCAAAGAGGGAGGTGAAGCACCAATGGACTATGCTTTTGAAGGTGTATACTCCTGGGTGGAACAGGCATGTGGGGAATGAGAGTCTGTTAGAAGTGGGCCTAAGAAGGGTCCTAGGAATAATCCTTATGGTTGCTATGTGCAGTTTTTCCTGTAACCTCATCCTAGTCTAGCATTCCCTTACCTTGGGTGGATCTTATTACAAGCTCGGGGGTGACCCGCTCCTGAGCATGATGAGTAGTGAGGTCTGAGGCTGGGAGGTTCGTGGAAGGTTTGCACGTGGTTGGTGGAATTACCACAGTTTCAAAGATAAGTATCAGTCTGTGCTTAATATTATGTTTTGCATGCCTGTGATGCTTATATGTTATCATGTATTCTATTGTGCATATGATTTATTGTTACCTTGATGATGTATATTAGCAGTAATCACGTGCTTACTCTGTATTGTTTGATTAAATCTGTTAATTAGATTTAATATTCATGTTATATATATAATTATGAGAATGTTTCCACCTGGTAGTGTTGCACAACAAGTGGATTGGTGTCCAGGGACGTTACAATATGGTATCAGAGCCATAATTTCAACGCTGAGCCTATATGGGTCGGATAAGTGGTCTTTGGACCCAAGGTTTCGAGAGGAAATTGTGTCTGGAGGACTAATTTTGAACCTTAGATTGACTCTGAGTGCCAAGGAGTTACTTGGTCATGTCACGAATCTTAGGAGGAATAACAATAGAATAAAACTACAGCCATAGATCAGGTGTGCGGAGAATATCTGGACCGTCCAATCCACGTTCAGACACTTAGGAGAGTGCGCAGAAGAGATTAGATATGGGCCATCAGATCTAAGCGTGTGGACCAACAATCGTTGGATACAGGGAACTTGCACAAGGTTTAAAATCCTTTGGAGTTGCATAGGAGTGTGGATATCATGATACATGAAGTCCTGACTTCATTAAGACCATCCATCGGGAGGGACGCGTGGAGGGTGATCAACCTTTCGCTGACTTGTGACTTTAAAATGTCAAAGGGCCAGTTCATGAGAATTTGAAAAACATGAATTCGTGATTATATCACAACCATTGATCAAGGAGAGATCTAGACCGTTAATTGTCCAAGAAGAATTTCGACATTTCGGGAACTAGGAGAAGTGAGAAGTGTTGATGCACAAACTACCGAAGCCCAAAATCGCGAAATATTGATGAGCCAAAGTAGTGAGACGAGTTGATTTCACTGGTATGGATGAGGACACATGGGATATGTGCCACATGCTAGTGGGTCTCGAAGGAAAAAGAAGAAGCAGTGGGGCCGGATGGTGTCACCTAGAGTAACGTGGACCTTCTTAAGAGAAACACGCGTCACCACCCTGGTTGGTGACAACTTTGTTGTGGGCTTAGTGGCTAGAAAGGTGGAAAGTTTAGAAGTTGGGAGTTGGAGAGGGAAATGAGGGTGAGAGCCCCCAGAACCAAAATCTTGAAACCCCGAAACCCACCCTGAAGTTCTGATTAGAGAAACTTGAGACCTAACGCTTGGTCATTCTTTTTGTTGTGTGGGTTTGGAAACTAAGAGAAAAGGAATAAGGCCTAAGTGACTTACAGATCCAAGCAGAGCTTGGAAAATTCATGGAAACTGAACATTTATTGAATCAAGTTTTTTATGAATGTTGTGGGAATTGTTAAGGAATAATGACCTGAAAAATTCTGGTTTTCTACACATTGTGTTTGCAAAAGGTTAACGAGTGCCAAAACCATTTAGAGTTTCCACTGAGGGCAAAGAAATGGGGAAGGCATATAATGCTTCCAGTTCAGAGAATGAAGCAAAAGGAATGGTTGTTCATTTGGGAGTTGAAGGATCAAAATCCAAGGGCCATGGTGAAGAGATAGATAAGGAAGGAAACATGAAGAAGATCATTGAAGGATTGCAAAAGGATGCCCAAACTCGTTGAGCAGATAGCAGAAAGCTCATAAAAGTTCAGGGAAAACAAGGTGAATTTAACTTAAAGATGTTAAAAAGTTTGGAGAGAATAGAAAATAAGTTGGATAAGGAGAGTGACTTGAGAAGAATAGGGAGTCACCAGACTTCTGAGGGAGTAAGGTCAAGGAGTGTAGGTAGACACCATCATCACTCCCAAGGTCACTCCAAGAGAAGGACACACAATAGTTCAAGCCCATTTCTTATCAGAAAGTGCAGGAGATCTGGAGTGGATGAATTGAAGGGAGAGATGAACAAGATTAAGACTCCTACATTTGATGGAGAACATCAGAAGGAGGAAGATGCCGAGACATGGTTTCTTGGAATAAAAAAATATTTCCAGCTACAAAATTATTCCTCTAATGCAAAAGGAATAATTGCGATGTATCAACTGAAAGGAAAAGCATCCATGTGGTGGGATCAACTTGTGCAGGTGCAACACATTAGAGAGAAATATATCACTTGGAAGGAATTCAAGAGGCATTTTGAGAATAAATACTTGACTAAGAGATATTATGACAAGAAGATGAAAGAGTTATTTGAACTCAAGCTAGGCAGCATGACCATTAATGAGTATGAATGTAGGTTCTTGGAATTGTTGAAGTATGTTCTATTCATCAAAGAGGAGACTTTCAAGATTCAAAGGTATTTGAGTGGGCTACCATCTTCCATTGGGAACAAGATCCAGTATGATGACCCCAAGACCATGGAAGAATCAATAAGAAGAGTGAAATGCTTATACGAACAACAAATAGAAAATCCTACCTTTCAGAAGGCTTGGGATGACCAGAAGAATTTTAAGAAAGAGTAGAGGCAGAAGGGAAACAAACCTCCCTTTTTAAGAAATAGTCCTCAAGGACAACCAACGTTTAGAGAGCCAAGAATGGATGAAGTATGGGAACAAAGGCCAAGACAGACGCTCATTCAGTGTTGGGTCTGTCAGGGAAACCATAAGTACATAGATTGTCCCCACAAAAATGGCAAAGTGAGAGTTGTCCATAATGTTCATCAAGATGAAACAGTGGAGGACATGGGAAGTAGAATACCAAGGATCTATGCGGCCCTGGAAAACAAGAAAGTTGAATTTCAATCTCACATGATTGAAGTAGAAGGTATGATCAACAACCATGCTTTTACTATTTTAATTGATTCATGGGCTAGCCATGTTTATGTAGATCCTAGAGTGGTGTAAATTTTGCAATTATCGAGAAGCAAACATGAAAAATCTTGTTTAGCACAGCTGGCTATAGGAACCAAGAGGAAAGTCACTGAGTTGGTTAAGCCTTGTCCAGTAGACATGAATGGACTGAGCACAAAGGATGAATTGAATATTCTACCTTTAGGGTCTTATGACTGTCTAATTGGGATGGACTGGTTGGACCAACACCATGTCACCTTGGACTATTGTAATAAGGCATTCACTTGCCTGGATGAGGAAGGGAATCAGAAAAAAGTCCAAGGAATTCCCAGATTTGTTTCTATCAGAGAAATTTCAACAATGCAGCTGAAGAAGTTCTATAGAAAAGGTTGTCAATTATTTGCAGCCCATGTGGAGGAAACACCTAAGGATAAGGTGTCAGGTATCGAATACCATGTAGTACAAAAAGAGTTTGAAGATGTATTTCAGGAGGTACCTGGATTGCCTCCGAAGAGAGATATTGACTTCTCTATAAATTTGATGCCTAAAGCAACTCTAGTGTCGAAAGCTCCTTATAGAATGAGTACGCTAGAGATGAAAGAGTTACAATTGCAGCTTGAAGAGCTTCTTAGGAAGGGTTATATACGCCCAAGTGTGTCACCTTGGGGAGCACCAGTTCTGTTCATGAAGAAGAAATATGGAACATTGAGATTGTGTATCAATTTTAGACAATTGAACAAAGTGACATTAAAGAACAAGTATCCTCTGCCGAGGATTGATGACCTGTTCGATCAGTTGAAGGATGCGAAGATATTTTCGAAGATATGTCTTAGGTCGGGATATCACCAGGTAAGGATAAAGGATGAAGACATCAACAAGACCTCCTTTAGAACAAGGTATGGTCATTATGAGTTCACAATGGTGCCATTTGGGTATTCAAATGTACCCGCTATTTTTATGTGTCTGATGAATGGTGTATTGATGGACTATTTGGACAAGTTTGTCATAGTCTTTTTGGATGACATAATGGTGCATTCCAAGTTGGAGAAAGATCATGAAAAACATCTGAGGATAGTGTTGCAGGTGCTAAGAGAGCACTAATTGTATGCCAAGTTGAGCAAGTTCTCATTTTATTAGGAGCGGATCCATTACCTAGGGCATATCATTTCGAAGGATGAGATAGCTATAGACCCTGAGAAGATTAAGGCCATTAGAGGATGGTTAGCACCAAAGAACGTGACATAAGTTATATCCTTCATGGGTTTAGATGGTTATTATAGAAGGTTTATCGTAGGGTTCTTGAGGATAGATCACCCTATAACTTCCTTGCAAAGGAAGGAGAAGAAGTTTTAGTGGATAGAGGAATGTGAGAAAATATTTCATCAATTGAAGAAATTGTTAAACAGTACTCCAATCTTGAGGATTTCATATCCAAACAAAGATTTTGGTATGCACTGATGCATGCAAAGAAGGACTGGGAGGAGTCCTCAATCAGAATGGATTCGTAATTTGTTATGAATCCAAAAATTTGAAAGAGAACAAAAGGAACTATGCAACTCAGGATTTGGAGTTAGCAGCCATAGTACATGCTCTAAAGAAGTGGAGGCATTACCTCATGGGAAGGAGGTTTGAACTAAGAACAAACCATAATGGTATGAAGTATTTGTTTGATCAACCAACCTTGAACGCTAGGCAGAGTAGGTGGTTGGAATTTCTCTGTGAATATGATTTTGATATCAAGCATATCAAAGGGAAGGAGAATAAAGTGGTTGATGCACTCAGTAGGAGAGTACATGAATTACATGCTACAACCATTAGCATGTACCGAACTGATATAAAAGGAAGATTTTTAGATGTCACAAATGCATATTTGTAGTAAATGGAGTGGGTAGCAAAGCTACAACAAGGTGAAATGCCACATAAAGTGTAAACTTATATATTGGAAATCGATGGAACACTTTTGTACACAAACAAAATTTATGTACCTCATGTATAGAACTTGAAACATATGATTTTGCATGAAATGAATAATGTTCCTTATGCAGGGCACCCTGGATATCAGAAAACCATGGCAACAGTCAGGACCCATTAATTTTGGCTAGGTATAAAGAAGGAGATTGTTCAATACATCGCCAAATGTATGGAGTGCCAAAACTTTAAAGCAGAGCATAGACACCAACATGGTTACTGCAACCTTTAACCATTCCTGAGTGGAACTAGGAAGTGGTGACGATGGACTTCATCATAGGATTGCCCAAGACTGGAAAGAAACACAATTCAATTATGGTCGTGGTGGAAAATCTTACGAAAGATGCCCATTTCATTCCATTAAAGACTACTCACAAGGTAGTAGATGTTGTCAACATCTTTATGAAGGAAGTGGCATGATTGCATGATATTCCCAAGACAATTGTGTCCGACAAAGACCCAAAATTCACCTCGAATTTCTGGAAAGGGTTATTCAAAGGGTTCAGAACGAATCTGAATTTTAGTACAGCTTATCATCCTGAGTCTGATGGACAGAAAAAGAGGGTGAACAAAGTAATAGAAGACACACTAAGGCTGTATGTGATGGACAAACCATCAAAATGGGAAGACTACTTGCACTTGGTAGAATTTGCCTACAAAAATGGGTATCAAGCATCATTGAAGATGAACCCATTTGAATCACTTTATGGCAGAAAGTGAAATACTCCAGTAAGCTGGGATAATCCAGCTGACGGGGCAGTAGTTGGGCCAGAGTTTCTCAAGGAAATGGAAGAACAAATGCTAAAAATCAAGTAGAATTTAAAGGTTGCCCAAGATAGGTAGAAAAGTTATGCTGATAAGAACATAACCCACTAAGAGTGTAAAGTGAGTGATCATGTTTTCCTGAAAGTGAAAGCCAACAGAAGTTCCCTGAAGATGGGAAACTAAGCCAAGTTGGTAGCCAGATTTTGTGGGCCATTTGAAATCTTAGAAAGGATTGGGCCAGTTGCATATATGCTTGCATTACCTGCATCCATGACTGTACATAATTTGTTTCCTATTTCATTGCTTAAGAAATATATACCTAATGCTAATCATGTAATTGATTGGAATGTGATTAAGTTGGAGCAAGAAGGTGTCCTGCAAGTGAATCCTGTGTGCATATTGGACTAGAAAAGAAAACAACTCTGAAATCGATCCATAGGGCTTGCAAAGGTCCAGTGGACTTGGTACGATCCTAAGGATGCGACATGGGAGCATGAAGATGCTATGCGGTCAGAATATCCACATCTTTTTGAATATTTTTGAAATCTTACTGAGGCTGTGTAAAAGATGCACTGAGGACAATGTGAAAATAAGGGGACGGGATTGTAATATCCCCAAGGACGAGCCCTGTTATAATCATGTTTATGAATTGTAAATCATGTTTTGTAGGCTGGTGAGCTGAGTATTGATAATCTGGTAGGATTATGTGTTTATTAGGCTAGAGAGCCTAAGTGTTAAGGCTAGTATGCATGTTTTCGTATATGTATTATGAAGAACATTAATAAAAATATAAAAATTGTTGCGTGCAGACCAACCAAGAAGAAAGAGTGATGGGGGACTAAGATTCCAAAGAGTGGGTAAGGGAAAAGGGGTTGAAAGGTTGGAAAGAGAGGATAAGTGTTGAGCCTAGGGGCTAAGCTTGGGGGCTTAATTCCTTGGGAATAATAATTTGTTATTATTCCAAAATCTATGTGAAAAAAAATGTTTTTAACCTAAGTTCCTAGAAGGGGAAATGTGTGCAAAAGGGAACACAGGCTGATGGAGCGCATCCAGCCTCATGGGCGACATGTGTCGGCCCTGACACATGCAATTTAACCCAAATATTGAGAATGGAGGGGGTTCATCCTCCATTCAGTCGTGAGATTTCTTAACCATGAGAGTCTGGGAGGTCCTCCATTGTTGTGTCCATGCTGCTAGTTTCCATATCCTCTGTCTGAAAATCATTTGCCCCTACTTTGGAACATCTATTGTTTTTACCCTCACACAATTTGGAGAACCAAAATAGGTGAATTGTTCTGTGTCTTCTGTGGAACCTGACATCGATGAAATCGCCTGAGCATGTAGTGTCTAGCGTTAGGTAGTTTGCATTTTTGGACCTATTCCCATATACTGTTGCAATTGTCACCCTTGCAGGAAATGAGTTGAAGACTGGTTGAAGAACCGAGTTGTTAGGCCCGTGGTAGAAGAGACAGGTTGTCAGTCCTGTGAGGATCTCTCTCTAGGTGAGAGATCTTGCTGGGAAGTGGTTTTCTCCCAGAGTGAGTCCAACACTAGCTACAGAGCTCTAATAATTCCTGATCCGACCTATTGCCGAGGAGCAGAGAGGGAGGTGAAGCATCGATGGAATGTTCTTGTGAAGGTGTATACTCTCAGGTGGAACAGACATGTGGGAAATAATAGTCTATTAGTAGTGGGCGTAAGAAGGCTCCTGGGGAGAATCCTTCTGATTGCTATGTGCAGTTTTTCCTGTAACCTCAGCCTAGTCTAGAATTCCCTTACCTTGCATGGAGCTTAGTCCCAGCTCGTGGGTGACCCACTATTGAGCATGATGAGTAGTAAGGTCTAAGGCTGGGAGGTTCATGGAAGGTCTGCATGTGGTTGGTGGAATAACCACAGTTTCAAAGATAAGTATCATTTTGTGCTTAATATTATGTTTTGCATGCCTATGATGATTATATGTTATCATGTATTATGTTGCACATATGCGTTATTGTTAATGTCCTTGATGATGTGTATTAATAGTAATCATGTGCTTACTCTATATTGTTTAATTAAATCTGTTAATTATATTTAATATGCATGTTATATATATAAGTATGAGAATGTTTCCATGTGGTAGCGTTGCACGACAAGTGGATTGGTGGTCGGGGACGTTACATTAAAATTCTAATAAAATCTCATCCCATGACTCCTTTTCTTAATCATAGCACCATAATCTATTGTTTACCTAAAATAATAAAACAAAATCAAAATTTAGATAATAATCCAAACAAATAATTTAAATAGACTGGCTACAGAATATTTCGATCCTGTAGCTAGTATCAAAATAAAAATAAAATAAAAGATGAATCTAACTATTAGAATCTAACTATTATTTCTAAAACATAATCAAATCGTAAAAAAAACAAACCAACTATTTACCAATTCATAAATTTGACAGAGAGGAAGCAAACATGTTTGAATTTATAATGGTATTGAAGTTTGTCGAATTTTTGATGATCACATTCCCAGATCGCTTAATATGTTTGTTATCCCTGTGTGCATTCGATCGAACGCAGGCTCTGAGTTC
>WSFP011506055.1:0-13454 GCA_009831015.1 Picea engelmannii | reverse complement strand
ACCTATCCCTCTTTAGTTAGTAAATTCAATATCTAGAACTTAAGGAAAGCGTCATGTTCTGGTGTGTTTTGTTCTAGATCTAGGTGGATCTAGGGAGGTCAGTTAGTGTTTTCACCTACCGATTAGTTCGATAACAAAATTGGTGACTCCACTAGGGAATGGATTGTTTCTGAATTAGTTCAGTTTCCCTTGCTTTGATTGCTTTTTTCTGGTCTCTGAGTCTTATTATCTGAAATTGTATCTTTTTCAAGGCGTTGAGTACTTTTTCTGAGGTTTTTCTATGCTATATTGGTATTTGGTTCTTAACATTTGTCCATTGAAATTGAAAATATTTCTTTAGAATCTTCTCCATAGGTGATGTAATCTGTGCATAGCCCTTAATGAATTTCATGTAGTACCCAGTATGTCCCATCATAGTGTGCAGTTGTTTGACTGAAGTAGGAGGGGGTAAATCAACAATAATGGAAATCTTAGATGGATCTACCATAAATCCCTACTTGCACACGATATGGCCTAACAACACTCCAAAGGGTGAAAAGAAGATGTACTTCTTCAAATTCAAGGAAATTTGACATTGCTTGCACTTATCCAACATTAGTCTTAAGCATTCAATATTGTTTTTCAATAAGCTAAAAACAGTCCATTCATCAAAATAGGCTTCCAGAAATTTATGTAAAAACTCCTTGAATGCTTCGACCACTAGCCTAGAAAATATGGTTG
This sequence comes from Picea engelmannii, assembly GCA_009831015.1. Lineage (NCBI taxonomy): Eukaryota > Viridiplantae > Streptophyta > Pinopsida > Pinales > Pinaceae > Picea > Picea engelmannii. Next base: position 12,734 of record WSFP011506055.1, on the reverse strand, counting down.
GTGCATTCTTCAATCCAAAATGAATCACTGTGTATTGTTAGGATCCCCATTCTATTTCAAATGTGGTCTTATGGTGATCTTCCTTGGCAATCCTAATCTGATGGTATCCTGAAAAAATCCATTGGTGAAGGAGTAGAATTCTTGTCCTCTCACATTATCTAACACTTCGTCAGTAAACGGTGTAGGGAATGGATCATGTAGAAATGCATCATTCAACTTCTTGAGATCTACACAGATTCTGATCTCTCCTGTTTTCTTATCTTGAACCACCATAGGGCTAATCCACTCTGATTCTTCAACAGATTCTATGATTCCTGCTTCCAGCATTCTATCTAGTTCAATCTTCACTTTCTCCTTATATTTAGGGTTCAATCTGTAGGGTCTTTGTTTAACAGGCCTTGCATCTAGTTTCAAGGGGATCTTCATCTCTCCCATGGGCCCTTTAATTCCCTTCATATCAGTGAACTTGGTTGGAAACAAGTCCTGATATTCATGTAGTAACTCTGTGATATTATCAATAGTGCCATTATCCCAGTAATCTCCAACATTCGCAAGCTTAGGTGCTTTCTCTGTTCCAATATTAACTTTCTTGATTGTGATTGGTTGTCCAATAAAAGGTAGTTCGACTCCTGGTCCTTCTATGTCTCATTGTCCTTTTTTTTCTACGATGTTCACATTCTTAGGATCATCATCTTCATCGGCATTGATATTGTAACATCCTTCCAATTTCTGAAGAGGTGCAATCCATTCAACCTCTTCTTGCTCCACAGGGAGGCTAGGTGCTTCCTCAAATAATTTTTTTCTTACAACCTGTAAATCTTGATCTACCAGAGGGTCTTGACTTTCAAATTAAAATGTAGCTACAAAATTTTGAGTCATACCTTGCCAATCTGCAGTGGTGAGGCACAGTTCCACTTCAAGGTACTAGTTGATAGGCGTTGTGTCTAGAGTATTGATGAATTTATGCACCAACTCTATTGATGAATGTTTCTCCAAGCCTCCTCACAACCTCACACATGGTCTTTCGAACAACTTTGATCTGTGTACCTAACTTTTCATCCTTCGAATTGTTCTAAAAATCATGTTGTCATCAAACTGCGACATTGTATCCAGTGTGTGATGTTCCTTTTATGTGTTCCCCACCATCTTGCTGGAGTAGATTTCAAATCCAACAATGGTAAGAAAGTTTCTAAGTGATTCAAACCATCAAATGTGGGTAAATTACTTATGGATGTGTTGTTCTAGTGAACTTCTCTGGTCATTATAGCACATTACCATGTAGATACTTCATACATTTTGTTCTTCCAGTTCTCCAGTGCTTCTTCTGATTCTGATGAACATGCGTTGTCACTTTGCCATCTTAAATTCCCATCTGATGTAGGATTAATGTAATCATGTTGTCTTGTTGTCAGTTTGTATATATTCTCCAACTCATATGCGTGGTCTTCTTCTCTGATGGGCTTTGTGTATCTAGGACCTTCATCAAGATCCAAAGGTGCGATGACCTTAAGGCCATCACCTTCAAACGTAATTCTTCTTTTCTTCAAGTCAACAATAGTAGAATTGTTGAAATCCCAATCAATTCCTAACAGCACGAGATAAGGAGAGCTATCATTGACTATCTCAATCACCTTGAAGTCCACAAATGTTCAGACCCCATCGATGTCCACAGGGACATGTTATGGTCTTCTGAAGGGGCTCACAACCCATTGATTGGCCATCCTAAGCCTGATGGGGGAATAGATCAACTTAGGTTTTCCCATTAGTGCCCAGCTCTTCTTCGTCATAACATTTACCTACGATCCTAAGTCAAGGACCACATAATCTATATCATAATCTCCAATTTGAGAATTAAGGTGTAGCTCCTTATTTGTCCTTCTCTTTTTGGATAGTTGATGTATTTCTTTATTTAGTAGAGGATATACCCTTCCTATCTCATACTGTCTGATCAAATTTTGTAGCTCTTGTACAACGCTCTCATCCTTTATCAAACTAATGCAAGTGCATAATAATTCCATGGGTCTTCTTACCTCTGTTCCTTCTTCAGGAAAAGAAGACTAATCAAAGTCTAGGGGCATTCCAAATTATCTCACTTCTGGTTGTGCCTTTGATGAAGAATCGGGATCTCTTCCAAACTCTTTTCTTTCCTCTTCAAATGTATGCTTCTCTCTCTTTGGATCAAACTCTTGTGTCTTCTTCGCAACTTTTATGACTCCTAATTGTTCTGTAGTCTTCCCTGGAGTCACCCTATCTTCCCATGTAGCAACGCCTCCTCTAGTGATAAAAACAAATATGGGATCTACTCCGTGAGGTTTTGTTGTGATTAGTTTTACTTGTTCATTTCCTCCTTGTCGTTCCTAAAGTTGGGCTAACAATGCAGGGCAATCTTCTATGACATGTTCAAATGAGTTGTAGTAACTGCAAGTGGTACAAGGATTCTGATAGTCCCTTGCCAAGTGACTTGGCTATGTGCAGTTACAACAAATAATATGACATTGACCTCAACCCATACCTCCTCCTCATTTTTATCAGACTAATCGGTAGGTGCGGACACTAACAGATCTCCCTAGATCAACCTGGATCTAGAACAAAACAGGACAGGACATGACTCTTTCCCTAAGTTACGACCACTGAAATAACTAGTAAGGAGGAAAAAGTTACATAACTTTGTATCGATTCCTAAGGTGTCTGTTTCTCCCACTTTTCTCCGGTGCTCTCATGAGGTCAAGACCAAGAAAACACAAACCAACCAAGGTGAAGATAGCAAAATTTATTCAATCGTCAACTTATGTGTATGATCAAGGAATTACACAATAAAGTAAGAATGACTTTATGGGAAAAGGACATGTCGATGTATCATATTAATCAAAATTAGAAGATACAACCTGATCGCCTTAATGTTGCAAGCTTCCCCTCGGTGACTCTTGGTTCCAACACACATACTTGCTCAATCCTTGCATGATTAAGATCCAATTCCTCTTGATAGACTTGCTAGAGTCTCCAAGCTCCTGTTCAAGCTAGGATCTTCACACAATTTCTTCACCAATTCTTCAATTAATCTTGCTTAACCTTTTCCATGAGAATCCTATCAATATATAGGAGAGGATGAGAAGGTTACATGGATGAGAGTGATCCCACCAAATTAGGGAAACCATCAAAATGATAACCATTCGAATGCCAACCCATTCTCTAGAAAATTCCTCTCTAGAACCATCGAGACTTCATCTTTTTCTAAGCTTGAGAACAAGTTCGCACCCTATATATATAGCACAGTGTGAGAAATTCACACCCTAGCTGAAGGTAGCCTGCGAGAATGAGTCATTCTCGCACCCTAGGCTATAAGCAACCTGCGAACTCTCTTCAAAAATATGTTTTCTGGGAAGAGATGAATGTCACTTTTCTCAGGAGAAAGTTCTTGTTGGGAGCCCGAGTACACCATCAAGATGACCAAAATCATGGGTAACATAATGCCCCCCAAAGTATGAGGCCGGAGGCAGTGACAGCTGAAATACTTTGTAAACTGTGTGTGTGAGTCAGAAACCAGGAGCGCACCTAATTGGAAACCTGCGAACAACCAAGCATCGGTAGAATATCATACTAGTTCTGAGGCAGGCATTTCCATACTCAGATCATGAAGGGATGACATTATAAGCACAGGTCATGGCCACCAATCATACACTGTGGATCCATGCCATCAAAATATCACATAGCCACCAGGAATACACTGTGGATCTATGCAAGAAAATTCAAATTGAGACGACATAGCCACGAGACATAGAAAGTGGATCTATGTGTCTCAAATTATACATTTCCATCGCAACCTGGAAAAAATAGATGAGATCCAAGGTATTCAATCCCATTGCCTGAAAGTATGAATCTAACCATGTGATTACATGTGTTGAAGTCGAACATGGTAGAAACCACTTGATTATCGGTCATTGATGAAATCGTTAACAAGTGCGAGGGAAATCACCATTAATGTCGATGACTCCCAAGGTACACTAGTACAATCCACCGAATGTGAATGAATGAGTTGAGGTCGAACATCTGATGAAATATTTTGATCAGGGGTCAATGATGTAAACCCACTGTCGAAAGCGAGGAAACCTACCATTGAGGCATGCAAGTTCCAAGGTACCAAAGAATTTCTAAGTCTTGTTTCCGGATAATGAGCTGGAGTCGATGGAACAAAACTTGTCACAGGAGGGCCTTGATGTATCACCCATCAATGGCACAAAATGAGTAACATATTTTAAAGGTTAAACATATCATGATGTAAGTTTGACTGGACACAGGGAAGGCCGACACAGAGAGAATGGACAACTGTAGATGGCTGACTCAATAGAGGTTTCAGATGAACTTCTCTTGAACATATGAATGACATGACCAAGGATTTCGCAGCATTGACTCAGAGACGATGCAGGGTATGACCTTGTAGCAAATCGAATGAGAGACAAATGGATATCCCAAATCGGCTTCAAATAATGAATAGGGGGTGTCATGTTCAAGAGCGACACTTACCTCCAATCAATATAAATACGAAAACACATCCCTTTCCTAAATTTTCCCCCACCATTTCTAGAGAGTACCTCTTTATTTTTACGCAACCTTGAGGAGGATAACATATTCTTGTAGATGTAAGCTCATCCTTTGTATGAGTCCTTCAGAATATGTTTAACAAACCCTAGGAAGGAGTAGTTTGGTCCCATTGCAGATTTGTCGATGTTTGTTTAACGAGTCCAAAGATAGAAAACTCGAAGGTTTTTCATGATTATAGAGTCTGGAAAAACACTTAAAAGAGAACTCTCTCAGTTCCTTTTTCATAAAATAGTCTGATGAGACCGAAAAAGAGATAAATTATCGCCCAACAGATGCTTTCTTCAAAAACTTTAACGAGCGTGAAAATAGCAAGGTCGCTCAGCAATCTTTTCTTGTTTAGAGAGTCTGAAAAGAGCTTAAAGAGGAATCCAGGGGAGTTCCTTTTTCATGTAACCTTGTTGAGCCCGAAAAAGTGATAAAAGTGTGCTCGATCGCGTTCTCATGTATTATCGAGCATGAGAACAAACAAATACCAAGCTCGAGGTTTTGTACAAAAACCATAAAAAACAATCAAAACATGCGATGAAAAAGAGAAAAAATATCTGTGTTCCTGTGCATGAACATCGAGGTCGTTGTGTCTAAAAAAGTTGCACTCATAAGGGTATTAGGCATTAGGTTTAGTAAATAAAACAATTATGAAAACCAATAACAAATGGTAAAAGTAAATATAAATGGGTAAAAGTTCTTTTTACCATAGTCATTTTAACTTTGCCAATATTTTAGTCCAAAACCCCTCTTTTGCCCTTGAATTTCGGCATTCAATTGCGGGAGGTACGAGCATCCATTCGACGAACCGTCTCTGGAAGTGCGGTAAGTTCCTTGTCCTCTATCTTTTCATGGCTCAATTTTTCATTTTCATTGGTAAAAATCATGTTTTTGAATTTGTTTTGGGGGTTAAAGTTGCGCTCAGCCATTATCGTAGGCCAGCCACACGGGACTTGCGAGAATGCCTCATTCTCGTATGTGACCCCAAAGGCACCTGCGAGAACCTTTCACTATGCCTAAAGGGCACCTGTGAGAACTGCAAAGTAGAAATATTTTTTGAAGTTTGCTCAATGAAAAAGTTACCAAATGTTGAATAGAGTTGTTGATCTTCTTCTTATGTTTCTTGTGCAGGTATTTGGCTATCACCATGGTTCTGGAATGGTGTGAAAGAGAGCATGAATAATATTATGCTATTGTCAGGAATCATCTGGCCACCCTTTCCTCTTTGCGATACTGTGGTCTCTTGAAATTCTTTCGTATCCCGGGTATGAGGGCCCAAGTCAAGTTACTAGAGTACCTTGTGCATATGTGGGACCCAGACCAGCAAGTATTCCATATAGGGGTCCACACATTATCCTTGGATATTGAGGAAATTTACTTCTTTACAGGACTATCACGGCATGGGTACCATGCGAGCCTGACTGGTAGCAGAGGTGGTGGGTTGCCCATGAGTGAGTACTATCATTTACACTATGTTCCAGAGGAGGAAAGGAGAAAAGGGAAGGTAGCCATTTGCGGAGTGAAGGATTTGACCCTTCGCACTATTTTGTTCACCATTGCTTGTATGGCTAGGAGTGTTTCTCCTCACATGGCTCTCCAGAGCTACTTTCAGTATGCCATAGAGTGTACTGAGCCTCATGTTTTTAACTGGGCAAATGCAGTGCTTCGTAGCATGAAGAGGCAATTAACCAAATATAGGTGAGGCAACCTGAAGCAGTTCGGGTACGAGTCTTTGTTGGTGTACTTCTTTCTGGAGAGAGTTCCCTTATTGAGGCTGCAAGTTGAGTGGGGTTTACCAACTCCAACATATCCAAGAATGCCAAGGTGGTGTCATCTCATGGCCCAACACGTAGCTGGACCAATTATTAAATACAATGATGCCTTCTTCGACTGGTTGCCACCACAAATGCTGATGGTCGATGATTATGCCTATGTCGGGTTGGACTTTAGAGGAGATTCGGACTTGGTCCTACCTGAGGGCGCTCAGTGGGGGGATCTTGGTAAGAAGCACACATTTTTTTTTCTTTTTAAATGTTTTTGTGAATTTTATCATATGCAAATGTTTTTTATGTTCGTCGAAGGTCTAATTTCAATATTCTTTTTTGATAACACAGACATGGGGCCTTACCAACCACCTAGTACTTCTCCTATTCAATGAGGAGGAGAGGTGGATCCAGTGCCACGATGGGACACTAAAGATTATGAAGTAGTGGAACAAAACCTGGAGGGTTTGACAACAGACTTTCTAGACATGCCCCTTGGAGAGGTTCTGCGACATTATCAGTGTCATACAGTAGGAGTGTCAAAGTCCATCGGCCAACTGCTTCGTAGGGTTTCCCGGGCAGTTGTGTGTTACCGTGAACATCATCCATGATGTCACTTTGTAGAAGCTATGAGCTTCAGATTTTGAAATTTTGGTCCTCGAGAAAAATGTTTTGATCGTTATATATACATACGGCTTCTACCGATTTATCTTGTGTTGTGTGAAAATTGATGTGATTGATTTATAAATGACCCAAATGTCTATCTAATACATAGTTAGCTAATGCATTAGTTAATGTATTTAGATGTCTAGGAATATGTTGATGTTCAATATAATCAAAATAAGGTTCCAAGAGGCAAATTCGCAAATACACCCATAACAAAGTAGGACTTTGAATAGTATAGAAATTACTTAACTATAGTACTACGAGTTGCGAATCGAGTCGCACAACCAAGTGACGAATACCGAGCGAGATAGAATCAATCAAAAATTCGATAACGACACTATACTCTGCAATATTGTTGGTCGCACGGCCGAGGCACATACCTCATAAAGTGACGAGTTCGTTTGTAGGGGCGTAAATTGCCCAAGTAGCAGAAGCAAGGTTTTGAGTACTATGGCTAGTGCCATCAGCGAAGCCAATGTAGGGTAGTGAAGACTCCAACATATGGAAATAAAAAACAATGTCACATAAGGGAAGATACCAATTAACGACAAAAGAAAACTACAGTAACACATAAGAAGTATGATACAATAAAAATACAAGTACTCGTGCACAAGTAATCTTATGCATAGTACTTCTTCAATTACAACCCATTTCTGGGTTCACTCAAAGGGATACCATCATAATCTACTAACTCATAAGAACCTTTTTCTAGAACTTGTCTAACGATATAAGGACCTCGCCACATGGCTTCGAATTTTCCATCTCCTAGCACATCTCGATCTTGTTTGTAGAGGAGAACCATATCTCCTTCGGAGAAAATGGGAGGCTTGACATGTTTTTCGTATTGGGCCTTGACACATTTTTTTTGGGCTTCTATGACTAGGGTAGCATTGTGTCGAGTTTCATCTAAGCGCATAAGATATAATAGATGTTCTTCCTCAACATAAGTGTTTGATAGGAGTTCAACAACTAGTTTTAAAGAGGATATCTCGCATTCGATCGGGAGAATGGCTTCCAAACCATAGACTAATTGGAAAGGTGTAAACCTAGTAGCAAACTTGACGGATATCTGGTAAGCCCACAATGCTGAAAAAAACATTGTGTTCCAACTTGTTTTGTGAATCCCTATCATTCATCGGAGCATGGTTATGAGAAATTTGGTAATTGCTTCGAGTTGGCCATTGGCTTGTGGATAATAGGGCATTGAGTTTTCATGGTGAAGACCCAACTTTTCAGTGAGTTCGAACATCATGAAGTTTCTAAAGTGGCTACCGTGATCAGTGACGATAGCCTAAGGACCACCAAAACGAGATATGATGTGATTAAAAATGAATAATGCTACGGTCTTTCCAGTTTTGTCAAATTTCGGCATCGCCTCGGCCCATTTCGTAAATTAATCTATGGCTACAATAATGTATCCATGCCCCCCGACCGAGTGGGGGTGACATGTCATGAAATCGATGCCCCATTTCGCGAAGGGACCAATAGAGACCAAAGGGTGAAGAGGAGAGAGATGTGATTGTATCTTATGATTATAGGTCTGGAAAGCATGGCATATTTGGATGATGATTATGTAGTCATTAAATAAATAAGGCCAAAAATACCCTGCTCGTAAAATCTTCTGGGCAGTAGCATACCCAGACATATGAACACCACAGGCTCCAGAATGGCAGTCATTTAAGGATTTCTTGGCTTCGTCGAACATGAGGCAGCATCAAAAAACTGATTCAATCCCACGATCATCCCAAGGGGTGTCTTTCATGACAGACATGATCATCTCGTCTGTAGGAAAAATGACACGAAAAGGATCTAGAGATAACTCACCAAGAGAGGGGGTAGAAGGGGTTGTCGACTGAATGGCCTGATAGGAGGATTCGACTAGACTTAATGACATTTCATCGCTGTAATGAAGATGGTCTCCAGGGTCAGGTACCATCCATGGGTCATGAGATGCAGGACTTTTGTGAATCGAGGTGGATATCATGTTCATTGAAGAAATGGATGAGCGTGGAACATCGGGCGGTGGGATGGGGAAAGTACCCATTAACGAAGAGTCTTTGAGAAGGCCTACACCGACATTCTCGTAACCCAATGGGGTTTTAGAAATGAACGATACGTTGTGAATACAGGTATCTGAGTTAAAGAAGGATAATTGGTCAATGGTGACTACCTTTCCTTGATGTGGGAAACGTACTACCCGAAATAGAGTCGACACAACTACGTGCATGTAATCGATCTAGCTACATCCAAGCATAAGATTTTAATCGAGAGGAGTGTCAAAGACTTCCACTTAGACTTGGACCATTTTACCTTCTAGTGTGATTGGCAACGAAGGAAGGACACCATAGGGCTTAAAACCAGAGCCATTGAAGGCTTTAAGAGTGTTCTGGGATTTAGTCAAAGAGGGAGAGCCAATGGCTTTCTAGCAAGTAAGAGACATGACACATGTTGAGGCACCCTCATCGATAATGGTTCGATTTTTTTTTTTTTCAGAGACAATCACTTGGATTTGGAATGCAAGTTGAGGAGGTAACCTTGGAATGTGATCTTCCAAGTCAAAAATTATTAAATTTGTGTCTGTCGGGTCAATTCCACCGATATCTTTCAACAATGCCTTCCATTGTGTGGGACAACTTTTAAGGAATTCAAGGGTTGATATCGCAAAAGGTGCCTGGGCCAGATCTTCAACAATGTTGTAGTTCTGGACAACACGAGCATGAGGATTGAAAGCCAATTTCTAAATGACAACCTTTGGAGGGGGTTGAAGAACTCTGTCAAGGCTCGGTCATTCAAGATGAAGAGTATCGTTGGTAGTTGGAGTCATGGGAGAGGGTTGTACCAATGAAGGAGGTAGATCATCAACCTTATCTTTAGAGGGAGAATAATCTTTGGCTTGAGTGGTGAGTGCAATGTCATTCTTCTTTGAATCGCTAGTACACATCAATACATAGGACGTAGTAGAAGGGGAAGGTTGGTCATGAATAACCAACTGGTCCTGTTGTTGAGAGGGGAAGGGTTGGGATAGAATGGCCGTATCAGGTGGTTTCGAGGCTCCTTGAAGGAACTTAGTAACTTCGGTGCGTCATGGACAATCCTTTGTGTAGTGATCATCATCACAGATAAGACAAGGGTATTGGGGTTTACGCTTATCCCTGTCGTCAACAGGTGGAGTTTTGGTTCTCTCTGCTTGAGAAGTATTTTTTTCCTCCTTATTCTTACCCTTTCCCTTTCAGGATTTGTTTTTACCGGTTGGGGTAGATTGGACAACATTTAACTCAAAAGTCTTTCCGGTGGGAGGGGTAGGAGATGGAGCATTTTGAACATTAGAAGACATGGGTTTGGGGTTGGTTCTTGAGACAAAATGTGGTTGGGCATGGAAAGTGCCAATCACACTGTCACCTGCATGAGAGGTAGATGGAGTAGTTGAAGTGGTGGAAGTGGAAGGACGAGGTGCATCAGGGAGTAAGTCGTAAAGAGTACCCATTTGTGAGTAAACGAGGTCGAGGTATTGAGCACGACTTATGGCTTTTTTTTCTATGACAACTCCACCCATGGTGATATCATGACCGATGTCTTTCACAAATGATTTTGTGAACCACTCTGCCAACAACTGATCAGAAAGTTCGAGTTTGATGAGACGTTGTCTCCATCGCCACTCATGAATTTGATCGGATATATGAGTGGTTTTGTTTTGTTTGAAAGAACTCAGAATCTTGATCCCCATTTCATAATGGATCGATAACTAGTAGTGGGTGAGGAAGGCCATGGATAGGGTGTTGAAGTTGGTGAAAAAACCTTGTGGTAATTCTATATACCACTTTGCGGCAGAACCTGTGAGAGTTCTTTGAAAAAGACGTAATTGGATAGAGTCGTCCATCAAGGAATTGGATGAGCACCAGAGATGAAAAGTCATGACATGATTGTTCGGGTCCTCTCCCTCTTTTCCATTGAATTTAGGGATGTCAGAGGGTAGCTTGGCTGGTATAGCAGGCCAAAGGGGAGAGTGGCGGATTGGATCATTTAAAATCCTTGACAGATCCGGGAGATCCAAAGTGACCAATAAGGGTAACTGTCGATTCACATGCGGGTACTGGTGGCTTTGGGGATGGAGTCCCATCGACAAACTAGTGGGACCATAAGTAGTCTGCATATAATGTGAAGACCCAGGCAGATTCGGTGGTTGTTGTAGAGGAAAGTAAATCATGGGGTTGTATCCTTGAATAGGGACATGAGTTTGACCATTCAATCCCCAAATAGGATTGGATGTACCTTGATATGGTTGGCCTATACTAGGGGGTATAAAGGATGCAGCTGGAAGTTGTTGCCCCCCAGTCGATTGAGGATTATGTTGTATCAGATGATTCCAATACTAGGCCAAGGATGGAGGTATGTTTTGTTCGTAGGGTGGGTTCGGTGGGGGTTATCCTCCAATCGGGGGTTGTGTTCCAATTGGGGGCAGTGTTCTAATTGGGGGTATTGTTCCAATCAGGATTTGTGTTCCAATAGGAATTTTCTTGACAAGGGGGGGTTGAGTCAAACCTTCGTGGTGAATTTTTCCACCAACAGGAATCTGGTAATTTGGTGTGAATGACGGAATAGTGCCACTAGGATTAATGTTTCCAGTAGAGGACGAGAAAGGTCCTCCAAAAGGGGGTTGAGGAAGTGTCAGAATAAAGCCAGGAGGAGAGTGCCTAGAAGAAGAGGGACCACCAGGAGTTTCAGATGGGGTTTGTGCAGGAGTGGAAATAGAAGCATTCAATGCACGGTATCTGGGTGGAAGTGTCGGGGTGACACTGGTAGAGAGTGGTGTGCCAATGAGGGCTTGACTAGCCACCATAATCCCACTGTGAATACTTGTAGTATCTGTGTAATGGACCATTTCTATAGGGATGGTCAAGATGTGTTCAGAACATAGAGCGTCTGTACCAGGAAAGTAATAAGCAGTAGTAAAAGGTATTGTGTCTGGTTTAGAGGTTTCGGGGAATGCAAGTGAGACGGTGATTTCAACGCCTGATCCTGCACCAAAAAGATCCCGTCTAAAAATTCCAGTAGACCAAAATGGATCTTGGCCCTCAATTCCTGGAAAGGATCCAATCGGTGATCTAGAAGACACAACAACTAAGTCCCCAGAATAATTCACTCACATAATACGTCTCTCAAAATCGGGGTGAAGTCGAAAGTCCTCTCGAGTATTGGTAATTCAGAAATGTTCTAGAGAGTCATTTCTTTCCACTTGTGGAGTGGTGACGTCTTGGACTTCACTCTTTTGAGGAGAGCCCTCAGGTGAGCTTGTAGGCAAGGGTTGAGAACCTTCCAGATGCTTTGGAGATAAACCCTGCATTCTACATGAATTAAGTGGAGGATCTATTGTAAACGAATTAAAAAACTGGCGAAGAGATTCCTGAGGTCAACTTGGGAAAACAAAAAGCACGCGCTAGTAAACAAAATCTAGGAAACAATACCAAGCAAACAAGACCTTCTAATTCCGTAGTCACTAGTTGGTGATGAAATCCAACGTTGAAACAATGAGACAAGAAGGGGCTGGGCTAAGGTGGAAACGTTACGATGATGACCTTCTTAACAGACTTACACCCTGGTGCAAGCTCCCACACATAATCGTGGGTATATCCTCCAAGGAGCCTGAGTGAGTTTGGCCAACATCGATTCCAGGTACCATGAAGACTTGCCCCTTCATAGTCACCTTGTGTAAGACCCTAAGAA
>WSFP011506054.1:0-13454 GCA_009831015.1 Picea engelmannii | reverse complement strand
AAAAAAAAAAAAAAAAAACAGTCCATCTTGGACAGATGCCTTCCTGTTCAGAAAGTGGATTGAGACTTATGACGGATAGTCACTTTCCATTGTGGTTAACATGGGAAGTAGTCTGATTGTTTGTGTTTCATAGACAGTGACTTCCCATTGTGTTTAACATGGGGAGTGGTCTAGGGAAGTCTCTCTTCTTGAGGGTTACTCAAGAAGACTGGCCCGCCTCGCAGGACAGCGATTTCTCATTGTGGTTAACATGAGAAATGGTCTGTTTTGGAGGTTGATGCAGGACAGTCTTTTCCTCTTGTGGTTAACGGAGGAAATGGTCTGGACAGTGATTCCTTAGGGTTATACATACTCTCTGGGGCGCACTTTGATTAGTGTAGGAGGAATGGCCCAGGGTGGGGAATGGTCCAGGCTCAGCGATCAGGGACAGACATTCCTTAGGGTTATACATTCTCTCCAGGGTGCACTTTGATTAGTGTAGGAGGAATGGCCTGGGGTGGGGAATGGTCCAGGACAAACATTCCTTAGGGTTTATACACTCTCTCCAGGGCGCACTTTGATTAGTGTAGGAGGAATGGCCCAGGGTGAGGAATGGTCCAGACTCAGACATTTCTTAGGGTTTATACATTCTGTCTAGGGTGCACTTTGATTAGTGTAGGAAGAATGGCCCAGGGTGAGGAATGGTCCATGCTCAGAAATTAGAAACAATCCTTCTTCCTTGTTTGAGAAGAATAGGGCAGATAGCCCATTACTAATGAGGGCAGATATTCTTTCAAATCTCACAAACGTGAGTGAAATATTGGTCCAGATGATTCAGTTTATTTTTTAATAATATTTTCTGTGCAGGATGGCATCAGATGATTGTTATGGAGACTACATGTCTTCCAACAGTAGAGATATACTACTATGGTGGATATGTTCCACTATTCGTGAGGCAGATATTCTTTCAAAGCTCACAGATGTGAGTGAAAGATTGGCCCAAATAATTCAGTCTATATCATAACATTGTTTCTATGCAGGTTGCTATTAGATGTTTGTTATGAAGACTGTATGACAGTAGATGAGGACTATTGTGGTGGATATGTTCCATTGTTCACAACCATACGTTGTTGATCAAGTACTTGTGTGTTACTTGGTGTGGTAGTGTACCACTAGATTGTAGTTATGTACTACTATAAATAGACACAGTTGTGTTCTATTTTTGTTCTAACTGCCTTAAAGACTATCAGCAGTTTATTGAAAATAATCACCATCCAGACAAATGATGAACAGAGATTTTCCAGACGGAAATTGGTTAAGAGCATTTACTCCTCTAGATTATAAGAGTGGCTCTTGTATCACTCTATGGTGTGAGTGACTTATTCAGCATCATGTCTAATTACTCAGATGAAGTATGGTTTTGAGAGATGATGCAGTTGATGGTGATGGTGATGCTCATGATATAGTCATGAGATAGTCTAGATGACTATATTGATGCTATCGGGTAAATGGTATGTTTTTGTGCTCAAGACCATTAACTGTAATACCTCCCTAGCTAGGAGGGAGTGTTAATATTATGCTAATTGCGGGAGGTATTTACCTCCATGTGTGAACCTGATGAGAATAGAAGACTCCGGAAAGCAAGAGAAAACCCTAATGAGTTGGCTAATAACCCTAGAAGTCTTTTCGTCTCAAGAAGATAATGAATATTAGGTTATTAATATCCAAGAGAAGAAGTCGACTAGAAATAATAATAATATACTGAACAGACACATATCCAGAAGGAGAAGTCGGACCCAACAAATATGGCAGAACCACTATAAATACAGGACGTCAATTCTCATTTGACAGCATCTCAGAATTGCAATTCCCAGTTGGTGTGCACTGCAGTTCCCAGTTTGGTGCGCAGATGTGGAGGAGGGTTGCAGCTGCAGCTGCAGCAGCAGCTAGTTTTCAGTATTGGCTTGGACTATCTCTTGGCTAGGATTTGGACTATCTGATCAGCTATTGTTGGTGCGCTATCCTTGGAGGAAGATGTGCTACACCTTGTTTGGCTATCTAGCCTAGGGTTTTCTTTTGAAGTAATTCTCAGTCAAGGTTAAGGTGCTCAGAGGGTGGCTTCGGCCTATGGTTGGGTGACGAGGGTATCATCAATGGTAAAATGAGCACACATTCTTCTATATTCTAACAGTCTCTCTATTGTAACATTGTTCTAGAGTGGCTAAATACCATATACCTAGCCCTAGTCTACGCAGAGACTTGTAGATTTCAAAAATTTATGAATTTGTATGGGGAGCATTTCAAATGAAAATCATTTATTTTCCACTCTAAAACTGTCTCTTTGTTATTTTTTTTAAATTCTCAGTTTCTCTCATCTTCTTTCTAAAACTGTCTCTTTGTTATTTTTTTTAAATTCTCAGTTTCTCTCATCTTCTTTTAATACAACATTAAAGATAAAAATAAAAAGACAAACAAAACATGTTTTCTTTGTAAAGAATCATGTGTATAAATTTGTATTCATTAACTTGTTAATATGTATAAACTTTTCTTGTTTTTTTCACTGTTTAAATTTTCGTATTATTTATAATATCCTTCTTCTAAAAGAAAATAAAAAATATTAAATCATTAGAGTGTTACTCTCATGTAATCTTCAAACTAATGTTTAGTTTAGTAAACTTTTCTTTTCAAATCACTTTAAAATAACATAATTATACTAACTTTCTTAGTTTCGTTTTACATATTTTCTTACAAAAAAAAATACAAAACAAATTGCCTTTTCATTTTAGTATTTGCAATTACTTTGTTAGATTTAATTTTTTTTATGTCAAATGTATAAACTTCAACATAAAAGCATTAAAATTATAAATTATATAAAAATCAAATATTGCTAAAAAGTGAAATTACAAGGCGAAGGACCCCGCTTGGACTGTAGGTTAGAGGATTTTTAGCCTGGAGCTCAATGTGCATTCTTGTATGGGGCTTTAAGCCTAGGGTGATATTTCTGCCTCTTCTCACCTAGCCCCGCGGGAGGTTGAAATGTTAGTGTTGAGGACTTTCTAGTCCCTCGACATCAACACGGTGCTCTACTGATGATGATGATGGTTGTGACTCTATTGTCTTTGTTTTTCTCTTTGTTTGTTCTTCTTATGTCAGTCGTATTGGTGTTATCCTAGTCGATTCCAAAATATGGTGCAATGTAGCTATCTGCGTCTACATATTTGTTTACATTTCCTCTTGTTTATGTGTAGCTCCCTGAATTACTTCTTCAGTAAATTCTTTCATCTCATCTCCAATATTCTCCAAGTCATCTTCAGTTAATGCCTGGATAGCTACTTCCTTTGAGGCTTTCATTTTCTTGTGTTTATGTGATAATATCTCCTTAGGGTTCTATTTTCTTTTCTCTCTAGTGTGTAGCGTTGTTTCCAGAGTGTCACCTACACCATTCCCTTGTTATTCATTTTTATGTTCTTCTTCTTGATCCTTCTCTTGGTGTTTCATTTCCTTCTCTGTTGTTTCTGGAACTGGGGTTCTCCACTCTACTTCCCAGTCATTTATAATTATACTAACATCATATTATGTCACATGTAGTTGGTTGACAACCATTGTTGATCTGGATCCCTTTTTATTTGATGTACATTGTGTGTGGCCCTGCTTTGAATCACGCAATTTTTTTGTATTCTTAAATTGTTTGAGGTAGAATGCACGGTGTGTCCTCAATACACTCTCGAATTTTCTCCTTAGAAATGTAGAAAATGACATTGTTGTCCATTTTCCTATTCTTTTGTGCAATATGCCAAAAATAAACATACCTCCCTACCAGGCATGGTTCTTGCGTACCTTTCAAGAACTGAGTTTCTTCTGCCTCCCTCCAAGAAACCAATGCGATCAAAATCAGTAACCATGTGTAGTGGAACTTTGTACCTTTATCCTATGCTTTCATGTAGTCAGTTAAAAATTGATTCACCAAAAATTTCACCCAATTCATCTGCACTCCTGTTACGGAATTTTCCGTTGTTGTTATTACTCATGTTGGCACTTGGTCTCTGTGACATTTCCTTAGTAAATTGTAAGCCATCACCTACATTGAAAATATGATGGTATCATCATTAATGATCGTGATGTCCAACCAGTGCACTCCTCTATGTGTGTCATATTTTCCCTTCATCCTTTTCGCTAATGCTTTCTCTTGAGTCTTATCCATGAACAAAGGTAGTGGGTCTTCCCTTGTTGATGGAAATCATGTAATATGTGTGATAAGTTGGGTGTGAATCGACACTGGCTTGTCCAACCAAAGGAAACCTTTGTGGACGCAAATCAATAGTAACTTGACACATATGTTATTTTTTGTGCTTCTTCCAAAGTGTGGGATCTCCAACAGGTTCAATATGTTTGTTTGTTGCAATCATGTTTCCCACTCCTGTGACTCGATTGTGATTGTGAGTGAGTCTAGTTTGAGTCTTGTGCGTAGATAGTTTTATGGTGCTAACTCCAGAAATTTCTTTATATATGTAAGATCATGGTTTGAAAATCCCAGACTTCCTACTGCACCCAACATGTCTCTCTTAATACTAACCCCAGGTGGAATCATCGGTGCAACGAGGTCATACTTTGGCTCCTTGGGAAGGCTAATTAGATTTGTTGTTGGCTTCTTGGGAAGTACATATGCTCTTGTAAATTTTAATGGATCTGATGCCTCTTCTCTCAGGGTTTCTTCCTGTACATGTAATGATTCCTGCTTAGTGAGTGGTTTTTTCATCTGTGATGTGGATGCTCATGTCTTTGGTGGCACCATGTCATTTTTCAATTTGGCTCTGCCTGCAACTCAGTCAGATCTTTATTCTCTTCGAATGTTCAAACAACTATTACCATTTCTCATCATACCTCATTTGTTTTTATAGGTTGTTACCATCTTATTGATTCATCTTCATGCTAAAAATCGCAGTCCAATCCGATTTTGTTCACATTCAATTCTCGTCCAGATTCAACATTAATTTTGAATTTTCTAGCAGGTTGTGGTCTAGATTTTCCAGACTATCAAAACATCATCGTCGCTTTTCATTTATGATGATTCATTTCCACCATCTCGTCGTGATGTTTACTCTTTAATGTTTTTCCCGTCATCTATGCAGGTCTTTATGCTGGCTCTTTTTGTGTGCAATTCAATTCTCCTTCAAGTGCGTCGTCTTTCTTTCTTCATTTACGCAACATTTTCCTGTTCATCTCTTTTTCTACTAATTTGACTCTTTAAACAATGCACAATTCAAACTTCAAGCCTCTTGTTTCTTCAAATATTCATTGTGGCTTGCCTCAAGATTCTTCTTCTTCTTCTTTTTTAGTATAATATAGATACTATATTACATGTATTGTGCACTCAGGATATCGTGTGGAAAGACATTTATCCCTATACATTTTTAGTCAACTACCATTGACCAACCCTTCCATGATTTCCCCATTCAATTTCTCCAAATGAACGACACCTACCTCTGTCACAAATATTATGACATACGGACCCAACCAGTGCATTTGGAACTTTCCAGTGTGCTGTAAAAATTTGTTTTCATAGAGAAAAACTAGGTCTCCCATCTAGAACTTCTTATGTTTAATATTTCTATCATGACATGTCATTTCTTGTGATTTCTGAACCTGCTAATGAAATTCTATGATGAAGCGGTCTTCCTACAGTTCCAATATCTCTGACAGACTTTTCTTTATTGCACCAGAATATGTGATCTCTTTCAACGTGGCAATGCCCAGACTTGGCACAATGAACTCCATGGGAATAATTGCTTCCTGGTCGTATACTAATTGAAATAGTGTTTGTCATGTCAACTTATTACATGTGGTTTGATATGCCCATAGTACTACTGGAATCCTTAGATCCAAAACATCTTGATTCACATTACATATCTTTGTCAGTGCATGCTCTATGATCTTGTTAAATGCTTCCACTATTTTGTTCGCCTCAGGGTGATAAGGTGTGTTGTTCTGGTGATAAATATGAAATTATTTTGTCAAAGAAGCAATCATTTTATTCAAAAAATGGGTCCCCTTATCACTCATGAGGATTATCGAACATCCAAACCTTGTAACAACATTCTCAAATAGAAACCACACACCAATCTATGAGCTAAAATATCTAACATGTTCTGCTTCAGCCCATCGAGTCAAGTAATATGTCACAATGATTATATATCTTTCTCCTGACCTTTTTGTTGGTGAGTTGACTGGTCCATTGAAATCAACTACCCATTTATCAAAAGTATGCAATGTAACTTATAGTATTAAAGGCATATCATCTCTCCTAGATGGCTTCCCAAATCACTGACAGACATCACAGGTCTAACAGAACTCCTTAGCATCCTTATGAAGGGTGGGCCACCAAAGACGTACGGGTAAAACTTTTTTATTCATCACTTTCCTTACATAGTGGCCTCCCTCAATTCCTTCATGTGCCTTCAATAATATCATAGGCCTCTCATGCTTCAATACGCATCACCTAAGAATACACTTTGTGCCTAACTTATACAAATTCCCCACTATAAGTCGATAATGTGTTTCCTTTACTACTAATTGTTTCTTCTATGCAATTGTAAAGTCAGGTGGCGCTACTCCTCTTCTTAAGAACTGGACAACATCTACAAATTAATCATCGACCATTTGTACTACGAACAAATGCACATCTAGTAGATTGTCATCCACATTTCCTGCATCTTCCCATGTTAATATCTGCGACAAATGGTCAGGTCTTGTATTTAATTTTCCTATTTTCACAATCACTTCAAAATCATACTCATGAAATAATAACAGCCATTTGCATATCTTTCCCCCCCCAACACTATCTTATTGACTAAACATCTTGGTGTAGAATGATCTTTGTACATCTTAAAATGTGATCCTAATATATAATTCCTAAACTTATGTAGTGCATACACCATTGTTATTCCTTCACACTCAGTATTAGTTTAATTTTGTCTAGTAGTTGAAACAATTCTTCTGGAAAATGCAATGGGATGATCTAAACCTCCTTCCCCTAGTTGAGCTAGAACTGTGCCTAACACTATAGATGATACATCTACGTGGACATGGAATTCCTTCTACCAATTTGGAAATACTAAAATTTGCACAGTAACCAATTTCTTTTTCAAGGTATCCAAACTTTATTGGCATTACTCGTTCCATTGAAACTTGACCTCCTTCTTCAAAAAAAATTCTAGTGGGGTTGTGATCTACACATATCCCCTAATAAATTTTTGTAGTACCCTGTATAACCCAATGTTGCTCGCAGTTTACGCACTGAAGTAAGTGGTGGAAAATCAACAATAATAGCAATCTTTGCAGGATCAACCAAAATTCCTTGTTTGCATACTACATTACCCATGTTGGCACAGGGGTAGACCCAAGGTTCAACGCTACAACAGCGCACCAACAAAACCCTAACTACCAGCCTTTTTGGCAACACATACGAAGCAGATGAAGTCTCACCCGAGGTAGAGGCAAGGGTGGTTGCAGGACTCGGATGTCTGCAACCTTAGTTGGGACACATATCTATGATTGCAACACCTTAACAGAGAACTTAGCAGTTATATTTGATTAGTATTCAGCCCTAGTTTACAGCACAGATAAACCCTAATAACAGAGCATCACAATATTCAACCAGATCTAATATCTAAAAGCACTTAGCATAAAGAAACAAATAATATCTAGCATTCATTTACATTATTAAGCACAAAGAATCAACAGATCTATCTATCATTCATCTATATTAAAGCATCTAAACCAGTAAACACATAAATACATCGCATAAAGCATAGCAACACATGATATACATGGTTCACCCCCTGCCTGGGGCTACGTCCACAAACTCTTCTTCTCTTCTATTATCTTTTGTCAATCAGCCACATGCACAGAGCCACAAAATCCTACTCTGCATAGGATAGGAGATCTGTGCACACTTCACTAGATCCTCCTTCCCCAATCTAGGTCACAGCACAAAGCCTTTTCACTTTCTCTTACAGTCACTTGCACTTAGCCTTACGAGTTCTCACCTTTCATGCACAAAGCATTTACAATTATCATTTTCACTTAGCCCATCGGCTTACAACTGGCTCTTCTTTACATTTCCTAGATTTCTATTTATACATTACAAAATAGGCCTAAGCATGGGTAAACCCATGGGCCGACATCCCTATACCCGTTACATAAGCCCAAAAACCCAAAAATCCCTAAAAATGGGCTGAGATCCCGTGATCTCCGCTTTGACTTGCGCTCTGCCTTCGATAGCCTATCGAAATTCCAAAATAGGTCAAACATGACCAAGGATCCTCAAAACTTGGTCAAGGGCCAACAACCCAATAGGATACTAAATGGTGCACAGAAAATAAACTTCTTCAGGTTCAAGGAAATATGCAACTATCTACATCTGTCCAACATCAAGTGCACAATTTCGATATGGTCCTTCAACAAACTGAACATTGTCCAATCATCCAAATATACTTCTAGGAATTTATGAATAAATTCTTTAAAAGTTGCAACAAAAACTCGGGAAAATACTATTGGTGCATTTTTCAATCCAAAAGGCATGATTGTATATTGATAACATCCCCATTCTGTCGCAAATATTGTCTTATGCCTATTCTCCTGCGCAATATTAATCTAGTGATACGTAGAGAATCCATCAGTAAATGAGTAAGATTCATGTCCTCCTACATTCTCCAAAACTTCATTTGTAAACAGGGCAGGAAATGGGTCATGTAAGAAATCATCATTCAATTTCCATTGATCCACAAAAATTCTGATTCCACCCATTTTATTTTCCTGGACCACCATCGAACTGATCCATTGTGACTCGGTGACAGGCTCAATAATCCCATCTTCCAACATCCTATCTATTTTTTCCTTCACTTTTTTCTTGTATATTGCGTTCAATCGATACAGTCTCTGCTTCACTAGCTCGACATCCAGCTTCAAAGGGATCCTCATATCCCTTATCTCCCCATCAATCCCTTTCATTTCTAAAAATGTAGTTGGTAAAAGGTACTAGTATTTGCACAGTAAGTAAACTATAATTTCGACAGTTTACATTCATTCCAGTAATCTCCAATGTGTGCGAACTTAGGATTCTCCTTTGTACCAATGTTCACCTTGTGTGTTCTCTACGGCCTTGCATACTCAATATATTCAACCTCGGGACCCTCTACTATGGGCTCTCCTTCAGTTTCTGGAACTTGCAAATTTCTCGGGTCTTCCTCCTCCTGGTCTTCTTCAGCAACGTTATAGCATTCCAAAACCTCTTGAACAGTCGTAGAATATTTGGGTGCACTACATAAGGGTACTAGTCCCGTCGATTTTCTAATGTAAATATCTTATTTTTTATAATCTGTAGAGTTGTGTGGACCAAAGGGGCATCATCCTTAAAATTGAAAGTTATCTTGAATTTGTGAGTCAAATCTTCCCAGTCGGTTGTTCATTTGCATACTTTCATTTCTATATACCAGTTCTTTGGGATCACAAACAAGTGTGTCCATTCCTTCTTAGGTATTTAGCTCCATGTCATGGTGCACTGTGTAAGATGATATGTAGGACTACTCAACCCAGTATACTTCTACGTAGTATATTTAGATTTTGTTCTGAACCTAACATGTAATAGCCTTCTACATTTCTGCCAATTATCTATTTTATCCTTATGTGCAACCCACCATCTTGTAGGATTTGCTTTCAGTGCGACATCTAAAGTTAGCAATATTTGTTGTTATGATATTTGTTATTCAAATTCTTTTACAAAGGAATATATATTTTTTATTCCATCATACTTCGGGGGATCACATACCTCAGCTCCAATACAACGCAATGTGCGAGTAATACAAGCACATCTCCTTGTAGATACTTCATACAACCTTTGTTTCCAATCTTTATCGGGCTTCTTCTGAATCTGATGTGTAAGAATTGATACTTCATCAATTAAGTACACCCTCATCAGTATGATTAGCATAGTCATCCATCCATGCGGTCACATTGTAATGGTTATCGAGTTATTTAGTACTGAATCCTCCCCTTTTTGGTTCCACATATCATCTTCCTTCTGTGGGATCTAATGGCACAGTAACTCTCAAGTATCCTACTTCAAAGATCATTTGTCTGTTTTTCAGATCAATAATGGTATGGTTATCAAAATGCTAATCGATTCCAAGTAATGTTGGATAAGTTTTACTACCATCCACTATCTAGATTACCTCAAAATTTGTTGTGTTGCGCACTCCATTGATATTAAAATTCACCCATGTTCGTATTCCAATCGGAACAATATTGTGTTTATTTGATAGCCTCAACTGAATAGGTAACCAGATCAACTTTGGTTTTCCCATCATCTCCCATGCCTTCTTCAGAAGGACATTCACATCAGATCCAAAATCCAATATGATATTATCCATATCATAGTCTCCTATATGTGCATTAAGTCAGAATTCCCTATTCATCCTTTTCTTGCACTGTACATGGTTAACTGCTCGTTGAACAACAGGTGCTTCTTTATCTTGTGTTCACTTGAAAATCATATCACACAACACGTTTAATGTAGTTTCATTTTTTATTATTTATAGACAACTCTTTAAGAAACTCTTCAGAGTACTTTCCTTCTCAACTGGCCTTCCAGTAATCGAGTGGTCATAGGCTGGAGGCATCTCATACACAGGTGGCATAGTCAATGCTCCCCATTTTTTTTCTAACATCTCCTTCCTTGCATTCTTATATATGTCTCTTTCTTTCTAAGGGTCAAACGTTGGAGGTGGTTATGTTGCTTTACAGACCCATTGGTCGGTATGATTTCCTTGTTCTTTCTCCTATGCATGTAATTGTTTCTACCCTTGGTCGATCGTCGTGCTATTCCATTGCTATCATATATACATTTTGTTTCCTTTTCTCCTATGACTTTATGATCAGTTTTGGACAGTCTTTCATCGTATGATCCAACTATCTATGGTATGTGTACGTCGTACAAGGATTATGACAGTCTCGCACCAAATCTCATGTTGATTACATCTATAGTATATGATCAATCTTCTTCCTTTGTCTAATCCTCCTCTTCCCCAACCTTTGAATCCTCCTCTTCCTCCTTGATTGTATCCCCTTGGAGTATTGTATTATAGTACCCCTCCTTTCGATTTATCTTCCCCTCAAACTTTTTATGCTTCCGAGGTTCCTCTCTCATCAGATCGAGTGTGCAACAATTATGTTCATCATGTCCCATGGACTTACAAAAAATAAAAAATAATCTTTTGGCAGTGCTCTTATACTTTTGCATCAAAGGACAGGTGATTGGGTGATGACCAATCATTCTACATATCTCACACCATACCCATCCTCCTATGTCCAAGGTATTTGGAGCTCCTATATCCAAATAATCTGCAAAGGTTGGACACTCATTCTTATGATGCCCTTCATTTATGCATGTAACACGCCAAAATTTTTCTCTCTTTTCCAAGTTCCCTTTAGAAATCTCCTACAACTGAATTGTCAATGTTGCTAAATGTGATTGAACCTAAGCCATCCCTGCACTAGTCTCTCCTACAGGGGATGCTTCCAACTTCATGGTGACATCTAGTGCTTCTAACTGTGACACAATCTTGTGTTGCGTCGATGAACAGTGTATGTGTGGTGACAATATTGCAATGAACCATTCCCTATGCTACTCATATTGAATCTGGAAGGTCAATCGATCCATTAATATCTTGAATCTCCGATCAAAATCCCATATCGATTCATTATGCAATTGCTTGATCTATTTTAGTTTCATAAAACACTTCAACTCAAACTTCAATTTCTGGAACTCTTTTGGTTCTAGCTTGTCCCTCAGGTGCAGTGGAGTGATACTTCATATACCAAAGTAATGCACGGTCTCTTAATGTTGTCACTAACTGCACAATTTTCATATTGTCATCCTAGACCTGCTTCATGGTCCATATTTCTTCACAAACAAATAAACGTTGTTTCTGATATTTTGTTCATGCTCCATGGAATACATGCATTCTCAAAGTGGGGTCTACCCTTGCCATTGTGTATTGCATAGTATACTTCCTTGGTGTCACTAATGGAATCTGAGTTGTCATAATACTTCCACTACTCTGACTAACTTTACTGGTATCCTTTCTTCCTTCACTAACTGCAATTCTTTGTGAAAAAATTTCAGATCTTACCTCAGACCTCGGAGATGCACACAGGGTTGTGGGTTCGATTCAGAGTCTGGAATGAGTGGGGCTACTAGAATGTAATGGATCTCCTTCTATTGGACTAAGATGAAGGTCATTTTCCTTCTCCTTCCTTTATATGCATAGTATTCCTTTGATTTGGAGCACTACACTAGTGTCTCTTTCCTCAAACTCGTTGTGCTTCCCTTCTCTATCAGCCACAATCCTCTTCCTACTATAATGAAATATTTTTCCACTGCGCAACACTCCAATATCTTCTTTCGTCCCACCTTCTTCTTCTCTCGGCATTCTCAACCCATCCATTCCTTATTTATTCTTTCATGCATCCCTCTCCATACTCTCATACCATCCCATGGTCATCCCCATGCGCACATGAAGGAGCCAAGCTACTAAGGTGATCAAATTTCAACTTCATAACCCCCTTATCACACAACAGCATCTTGACCCAAGTAGACAGTGATTTCCAATATCTTCCATGCAGACCTTTAAAGAAATTCCTTTCAGTATCACTATATGACTAGGTACACTCTATAGCAAACGCAATAATATAACCCCCCCAATACGCTATCCATCCATAAATAAACTACGCATGAGATCCGATTACTTACAGTATTAACTTGTTGGATCAACTCAGGGGTCCAACTCCTCAGAACAAAAGTGCAGAATGTTTCGTTCTTTTTAGCTAACATCTGTAACCACTCATCCAAAACTATCGGGAAATTAGCAAAGAAAATATCATGTAAGTCTGTAAATATGTACCTCTGTAACCACTGATCTAAGTTGATCCACAGGTTCTTATTCTGATCTATGGAAAACTCGCGCTCCTTATTTTTTGACCACTTTCCTATATCTTCCTTATTTGGCCTCCATATTCCCTTCAGTTTCAGATCCTGACAATTCCTTCATGTGCCTCCAATAATATCATATGCCTCTCGTGCTCCAATACACATCACTAAAGAATACCATATGTGCATAACTTATACAAATTCCCCGCTATAAGTTGATAATTTGTTTCCTTTACTACTCATTTTTTCTTCAGCGCAATTGTAAAGTCAAGTGGGGCTACTCATGTTCTCAAGAACTAGACAATATCTGCAAAGTAATCATCGACCATCTCTACTATGAACAAATTCACATCTGGTAGACTATCATCCACATTCATGCATCCTCCCCTGTTAATATGTGCGACAAATGGTCAGGTCCTGTATTTACTTTTCTCGGTTCACTTCAAAATCATACTCCTGAAATAATAACAGTTATCTGCATATCTCCCCC